>NQII01000180.1:884894-912734 GCA_002778355.1 Clitarchus hookeri | reverse complement strand
CCCCTTCACAGAACACAGCCAAACGTCGGTGTAGCGCATTTGATCATTGTAATTAGTTTGATGCGTGCTTGTTCTTGGCGATAATTATTCAGCGTGCGACGCCGTATTACAGCCAGAATGTGTTGACCTCCAGGTGTAGGAAGGGTTGCCTACCCACCAGGCCATTAGAATTGCTAAATCTGAAAGGTATGTGTGCGATTTACACAAAAACGGTGGTTCCGAGAGAGTTGCAACGAGGGCGCCTTTTTTGGCTAATTACTACTTACTGCTTAATACGATGGCATCACACATCAATTTTACCTAACAGTAACAAAGTTATATGAAAACACATGGTGCAAAATTTTATTGTTTACATGATGGAGGTGAGTACAACGTAAAATTCCATCATTTTATCCAACATCTTGATTTAATTAATTCGTATACTAAATTTTGTTCGTCTAGCTCAAGTAATTTCCATAATATCCCACATAATATGCTATTTGGACTCCGTCTTTAAGTGCCTCTACAGCCCATATTATTTGAGATGGAGCGTGGTTGTCATATTTCAAATTTCTTTTTTTCACGTCAGCAATCCCAAAACACAGTTTGATCAGACATTTCCGAAACACGTTCTATACCTGCTAAAACTATAATGTGCGAAAGAAACCCCCCCATCACAAAAATACTGGTTTTAACAATTTTGAATGTTACATGAAATATTTATGAAAACTGTTTTTTTTTTTTTTTTTTTTAATTGTTTAGTCATCATTACTTATGAGAAACTGTAATTGCGCAATTATAAATTGGCGTTATAGTTGTATCTGGAGTGTTTGCGCGACGTTTGTCATTATAACAATCATTTTTATATTAGTCTCCTACTGCTATGACAATCAGCAACGTGCGTCTACTATTGCAAGCCCAATTCAAGTAAACGAATCACTTACTATAGTACAAAGTAATTTGGCGCAGAGTGATACGGAACTGATTGCTAGCGTTTACCCAGATCCACAAAGAAATATAAATGACGACCAGTGGCTATGTAAAAGGGCGATTCTTGCACTAAAAAATGGCATCGTTAGTGCTCTGTTCTGTGTTTATGATCAGTGTCTGTCTACTAACAACTACCGTTATTTCTCCCTATAAGATGGTTACTATAACCACGCGAGCGAAGCTGCGGGTAAAAGCTAGTCAGTGTATATTTGTAAACACAACATACTATTTACATCATTCTCGTTCAAAAACTACATTTACTCTTACTTTCGTCCATTGTTACTCTGTTACTTTTCTGTCAGAGTAACGTTTTGGAACGCCACTCAGAGGGTTAGTTCAGTTTCCTGCAGTGTGCACACGCGTGTTCTACCTGTAGCTAGTAGTTTGAGCGGCGGGACGGAGAAGTGAAAACCAGGTTGGTATTCGCGGAGAGCGACGCTCGGCAGACCGTGACCGCCGCGGGCCGTCCTTGTAGTGAAGCACTCGTCTGCTGTCCGCAGTTTTAAAATGGCTGGCGTGACGGACGGGAGCAGGTGCGGCGCGCCCGCTCCGCTGTCTGTTCGTGCGGAAAGCTTCGGTTCACGACTGGCGACACCACCTTCCAAGGACTCTTCCAGCGAGTATTAAGCTTGGTTCGCAATTGAAAGCACGACAGGAACCATACAACATAGAGCATGAGAGGTCCTGTCACGGTGCTTAAGGGGGATCAGTCCCCGCCATCTTGTATTTTTACCATTTTTGCAAAAACGTGCATTATAGATTTTGTATTTAATTTTACTGAACGACACGACGCAGGACATTCCTTTGTACATTTTCTGAAGTTGGTATTGCTCGACAACTGTGGTTAGTTTAACTGCTGAAGTCGCCCACAGGAAATTCACTTAGTTCGTACCAGCGGTTACTAGTTAAAAATTAATTAAGTCAGTGAAAACCTAGCCACTTGATAAAGCCTGGGAAGAAATAAATTTATACAGTGTTGTGTGAGATATTTCGTCAAACCATTTTAACTGTAAGTTATAGAGAAAAATGTATAAATCCAAGACGGCGGGGACTGATCCCCCTTAAAGAAAGTGGTTTTATTTCATTTCTTATGCAGATGCATGGGTTAACAGCCAATCAGATTAGAGTATAAGATTTTCAACGAAGTTGCACTCCTCCGAGCCTCCCAATGCTGCCAAACAGGCATTGAGGAATCCTCTAGATGCTGGTTAAAATCCCCTTAGATGTAATTAACGTTTTACGATGTAATTTAAAAGATGTGCCAAAAATACAGGGAAATCTGAATTTACAAACAATTTACTTGGATTGTATAGAATATAGTTTTCAAATACAGGCAAGTGTTGTTAACATAATAATATATAATGACTTACATTATTTATTTCCCTTATTCTTGTACTTCAATGCAATGCAATGATAAATTATATTTGTACGTTAGAGTTCCTCTAGGACAGCGGATTCGTTGGCAGCACAGAATTCAGATTCTTGGCGGCCATACGTAGAAATGTCAAATTTCTTCAACATTTCCTGCAAGGACTGAAATTAATGGCTTACAAACATTTTCTCTTAAGTAGTACCTAGTTATCAATTAACTATTTGTAATTTCTTAAATCATTGGTTTTTAAGTTTACGTTATGACGGACAACTAAAAGAATGCATTTACAACAGCAGCATTTGGCACTAATGTTGCTAGTAATTGAATTACAAAATCTACACAACTTGTTAACATTCAAAAAGTAATTCTTCTGAAAAAATTTCTGAAATTTTCATCCCTCCAATTTTCCCGCGATAAGGAGGAAAAACCGCAATTTGGCAATACAGACTCCTGGCTCAAGACTACTACTCTGCCAAATGATCTGTGCAACCTGGGTGTGGTGGAACTTGGAAGGGGTGAGACCCATGTGCCAACGTAGCTGTTGGAAGGGAAATATGAACTTCAATTAGGGGGAATGCATGGCCGTTAGCCGTCTGCGTGCACAGAAATATGACGAATAAACCTGGGAATCAGCCTCTAACTACACCGGAGAAATTAACACTGTGTCATTAATTTATGACTACGGCTTTCATCCCTTTCCCGAAAGAGAAGGGACCGGTACAAGAGGGATGGGAGGGGACTGTGGGTCCTTGCGTAGTTCACACATTTCGCTCTTATCTCTGTGGAGCAATCGGTGTATCTTTCCATTCAGATGTTCTACCTCCAGTACATGGCTCTCAAGCGGGAGTAATATGAGTATAAGTTACCAGCTCAGGTTTTTAGCATCGATCGGGGTGAGATTTTTTTGTTTTCTGAACAGAGTTGAGCGTGGTGGTTCAGCAACGGGTCTTCTGTGCCCGATTCCGTAGGTATGACAGGAGCCAACTTCCTGAGAAATAAAACACAATACGCACAGCAGTCCAGCACAAGTAATTAATTACCCAGACATTCCTGGTGTCACATCTTGTCACCTTTTCATTTATTAGCTACAGAATATTCTACTGTGCAGTACCGGCCGGACATCCCAATCTTTGTCAGTCACCAGACTTGGTTAGGCACTAAAAGTGAGTTAATCGGCTGAAGATGAATGAATGCAATCCGATAGAAGGAGGTGAGGTGGAGATGAAACAATCACGGAGTGCAATGGAGGACTTAACTGGAGGGACCCCACGATAAACCACAGGCCAGCGGCAACGTCCGTCACGTTTCCCACACGAAAAAATTGAGTGTGGCCCCAGCGGGAAACTAACCGGTTCGACGTAGTGGAATGCGAATAGTCTGACCAACCATCGTAGACCTCATACTTCTCAAAGCGACTTACTTCTGCAATCAAAACATCGGTCCTCATCATGGATAACTACCGTAAAGTTTAAAGACTCAACGTGTAGTTATTGGCGCCTGTCTTCAGAAAATAAAATTATTACCAGTCATAATTTACATCACATAAAGATCAAGATAGATGAGTTGCTTACGTTACAGATTCATACAGTCCACATCCCGTACATTGTTTATTCCAAGGTGAAAAACAGTAATACTTGTTTCGTCACTCTTAAAGGCATTAGTAGACTGGAGTTAAAAAGCAAGCTTTTATACGCTACAACATTAAGCGCGATGTGTTTATATTATTATTTTATTTCTAACTCCGTTGTTAATTATGTACCTCATCTACCATGATAATACCTAAAAAAAAAAGGGTTTCTTTAAAGTTTTTATGCTGAAACAAAAAAAAATTAGTTCCTGAGAGTGGCTGCTATATTGCATGAAAATATATGGTGAGATGTCCAAAGCTGCACAAAATTTCAAATCCGAATCGTTGTAAACATGCGCTAACATTGCTCCGTATATTTGCGGTTTTATGAACTGAGGTAGTTAGCCAGTTTTGTTGTTTGCAGAGAAATTACGACCCCAACAATTTGCTTTCTTTTCGAAGCACAGTGATCTTATCATAATTTGCATAAGCAGGTGCACAAGCTGTGAATAAAAATATAACGCTTCCTATTCCTCTAATTAGATACACAAATTTTGCTGCTACTATCATAGTGACCATTCAATCAGACGTAGTACCACTTGAAAGAGTTTATTTGCGGAATTAGAAAAATAATTATGTGTATAGTCTGCACTGGTCACTAGCATCGTACTGGTAGGAAAGGTGTTGGACTTCAGAGAACTCAAACTGTTAGAGATCATAGCCCGAATTTGATCTTGAAGGAATTAATTGGGACTAAAAACTGTATGATAGGTTTGTGTGGGTAACGGTATAATGTCCCTTATTGATGCACACCCCAATGTCTGCGGGCTGAACACAACTCTCCAACAACAATAGTTATGCTTCGGAGACGTAACATTTGCGGTACAAAATGTCGGAGTTTGATGACGTCGCAGCGCAGAAATTCGCAAGATGCGAGTTCGACTCTACGTCATAACTGTCGTGCACTATTCCCGACGATTACTACTACCCGCATGACTCAATTTGTAACACAGAGTAACGACAGAAGTTCCCGTCGTTTTTAGCTATCCAGCATAACTGTGCGATGTACAACCCAAAAAACACTATGCTGCCGTTGATTCGCCGGACACTGCTATGAATGTATTTATACTAAGGTCTGGTGTGATGTAGTCCCACTTTACGCCAGTTGAGGCACTTCAACTAGACCGAAAGATGTCCAGTGAGACTCAGATCAGAACTTCGGACCAGCTGTTAAAGTTCGTCCACTTCCATGCTCTAAAACTACATGGTTATAGTTTTTCCATATTTATAGGTTCTTTTTCTTGCTGAAAAAGGTGCCAATTTTAAATTGTTCCAATACTGTGGATAGGACTGAACTGTTCAGCACTGCTTCATGAACCTTACCAGTCATATATCTAGGTACTGGAAGACAATGTTCAAGCCACAAAAAACAGGACCATACCATGATCTCACCCCTCAAAATTTCACAGTGGAAACAATAAAGTCATTAAAGTAATATTAGCTAGTCATTCACCACATCCACACATGTCCAATGGATGTAAACTACAATATTCAACTGATTTGTTATTCTGTAGCATGCTGTTTAATTTCAAGGATATAATGCAGTCGTGATTTGCATCACTAATGATGGGCGGCATTCCACTCGGTGATCTCAAACATCTCATCCTTGGAATCCAAGTGAACTTCCTCCTGGCAAATTGTTTGGTCACTCATAACACTTCTCGAAGCCAATGTAAAGATTTTTTGCTACTGTTAGTAGCGGGGTCGTACAGTTTGCTTCACCACTTCAAGAGGCGTTGATAGTATAAGTTTTTCTGGGTAGGCATGCTGTGACTCCTTCGCATTTTTAATTTCACTACTGAATAACCCAATGTTTGTGCGCTGTATAAGGAACTTTACTGAAATCATACATATAGAGTAACCAAAACTAAACAAGAAAACTAGCAATCTTGCCGTGTTCAACATCACTAAGTCTGTATAAGTTGTACATACTGATGGTTGCAGCTAATGTAAACATTAAGTAGAGATAATCGGTTTTATAGGAGCATGACATTTGCAGATTCCACTAATATTATATGCGGTTTCAGGCAACATATAGCAATGAAGTGTACCTGCTGGATGAAGTAATCCTGTGAGGTCAGAGAGGAATGCTTTATATCTCATCTAACCATTAAAACTCGAAAATGTCTTCAAGATTAACGATTACTCGAAGACGATACGCTAGCCACACTAGAGGATCTCTTCGCAAACGAATTATTTTTTTAATAGCTGAGCGGAAATTATACACACGATAAATAACATATGTGAGGTATCGCTGTACTGCATCACGGTCTAAACGAACAAGCTGGGAAAAGACTGGTATTATGAGGAGCTGACTGATGGCAAAGCAGCGACTGATTTAAGAGTAAGAAAGAAACGATATTGTCTCAATGAATGTGAAAACGAGATTGTCTCGGTGAATGTAAAAACCCTTACATAAAAAATATCCCTGACCTATCGTGGCTAAAATTGGTCCTGGTAACCTCATACACGTGCCAGTGCTTCGACTTAACTGGAAAATTTTTTCAGGCACATGATGTTTAATTGAATGTTATTCCAGAAAGATCACTAGGTTCTTGTGTTTGCCTTTCAATTAAAATATAATCTTGTGCTCTTGTCACTATACTGTGTACACATGACACATGGACACTCCATGAATAGAACCACCACAGTGGTTGGGCCAGCTGTTTTTTATCACAAAGGAAATGTAAAAAACTGAAAACTACGATCGAGACAAACTATGTAAATTGACTTAAACGTACTCTTATTTTATGTATGAATAATGTTTTTAAAGTATATGGCGTAGGATATTTTAATAACGATATGAAACAATGTCTTGTATTATTGTACTTTAATGTTACTAATGTTCCTAATATTAATGTTTATATTTTGCGCATTTTCAGGCATGTTACACAAACTGCAAGTAACTGTGAGCATCATCGGGAGTCATCGGACATTTTCGGGAGGATTCGGCTAACATCGGGAATCTACGTGACACTTAGGTGACCTTCGATATTCTTCGACAGTGGGAGATCAGGTTGCGGCCTGCCGCGGATCTCGACATGCAGAACGGGCAGCAAGGAGAGGCGGCGAAGGACGAGGAGGAGTACCGGCCTATGGTGCGGCTGTGCGAAGTGAAGCGGTCCGCGTCGACATCGTGCGGCTTCCACCTGAGCCGCACGCAGTGGGACCCCTACCCGTGGGTGAGCGGTGTGGAGGCGGGCACGGCGGCCGAGGCGGCGGGCCTGCTGTCCGGCGACTGCGTGCTCGAGGTCAACGGCGACGACGTGTTGGGGCTGAGGATCTGCGACGTCGCCGAGAAGGTCAAGGCGCGTCCCGACAGCGTCACGATGCTGCTCTGGAACTCGGGATCCGACCCGCACGCCTCCGCCTGTGTAAGTATGCTTACATTTCTTCTGCATGTGTTAAAGTACAGGACCTCGGTGGCTGTACTATTTGTACTCCATCCTACCATCACATCCCTGCTTGATCCAAGTTGGTGGCACCTCGACTCACCTCACTCGGTCCAGGAACAACATGTCTGTTTCGTGGACTGGGTAGTCGGGTTCACTTAGGTAGATGGTATGGCGTAACGTCTCGTTTACAACGAGGTCATTATGAGTTGGAGCAAGTCTCTGAGAATCAGGAACTTAGGAACACTCGACCATGGTCTTTATGTAGTAATGTACCATCCCAGCATTCGCCTGGAGTGATTTTGAAAAATCAAAATCAGGATGGCTGGTCCTACCATAATGCCATTCTTGTGGTTTGGATTTGAGTCGCCTCGCTCAGTGGGTTCGTGTGTAGTACTGATTGTAATTTACGTTGTGAACAGAATAAGTTCTACAAACTCGGGAGCGGAGAGCAATATGAGAATGAAAGTGTATTTTTTTTTAATCCAATACTTTCTCAGTTGTTCGACGATACAGCATTACAACGTATGCAAAGTATACTAATGCATTGTGTGTAAGTACTACACTGACCATCACATACACCCACTTTTTAATGGAAAACTGATAGAATAAAGAACTTTTATTTGGCAGAGAGAATATGTGCTGCAAATTTTTAGTCGGTTAGGTGAAGTCCACTGTCGCCAATTTTAACAGGATCTTTAAATAAACGTTTCTTGCATACTTGTTGTTTGGCTATGCCAAAATATGTGTACTGCAGTTGGTAGATAGGTTCTAAAATGAATGATGATGTGCGTTACTTACCTACCTCTACTAATCAGCATTCTTACCACTGAAGAATCTCTGACATAAAATGCACAGTACAAAATTATATTGCTGAGCTGTAGCCAAATCAAAATACAACATTTCGCATGTTATTTCTTTCATAAACTACGTAACTCCCTTCTCGTGAATTCATCAGTATTAAGTTATAACCTGTGGGATGAACACCTCAAAGACTTGAAACCCCTAAAGCCTGATTTGATAAACCAGTACTAGCCTTTCTGAAGGTATACTGGAGTTTCGATACAAAGAAAAAAGCATCTTAAGGATGGCATTGTCTATACTGTCCAGAGCAAACAGGATATTTCATGCAACATACTGGAATTAAGTTCGAATCTTCAGGTAGCGAGCAATCGTGGAGTTAAAATCTACGACCATGTCATTTTATTGAATAAAAGTTTAGAGAGAGAGAGTATGCAGTCTTTCGTTGAATATTCGACCGTTTCGTTTAACTCTAGATGTATTAATTTGTATTTTTTCATTAAATTGACAAATTTTGAAGCTTATTTGCCAAATTAAAAATAACTTCTGAATTGTATTTCTGAGCACCACAGAAATGTTTTTATTCTCCAGTATTCTCCGGTACTAAAATTGTTTTTAAACTTCAGAATGTTAATAATCGTAGTAAGGTTTCAAAATTAAAAAATTTTACTCCAAACTACCTATGAGTACAAGGGCCTGGACTCACTGTGAAAGTTTTTGGAGTTATGTTTGCAAATATGAAATTATAATAAATTAAGTACTAAAATTATTTCTCACCGAACGATTTACCAATTCATAGAATAACTCGTTAAGGTATATCAATAATATTTGTGGATTTCAAAGTATTTTGTTATTAGAGCTAAGATGCACTTCAGTATTTAAGGAAGCGAAATAAGTCATAGAAAATAAAAATGCCGAACGATTTTTTTTACCAACGCTAATAAGAAAGCAACTTAGACGTGTGATTCCATCTGAATATTGCACGTATAGGCTTTGGATGAAAGAGATTTGCTAAGCTGATTATTTACTAACAGTGTGAATAATTTTTACTTCGTGAGCGATAAACTTTACTGGTAAGTTCGTTGCGTAAGACCGAAATGACGATCATAACTTCATTCTCTACGTCGTGTCTCGCAATTGAATTCCGCCAAGGCAACATCCGTTTCGGCAGAATCCTCTACCGTAACGTCCTTTGGTGCAACGGGATGCCAATTACCTGAAGCACCCACAGTAGTGTATGACGCTGCGTTCATCTTGGTTGTCCGTAGCGGTGCCTGACAATCTCTACCAGATGAGACTTGATTGCCTAACCGAGGCCGACAGCGGGTAACAGTATAAAAACAGCTATGTACACGATGCAGGCCAAAATATGCACTGCAGTTAATAGTAAACTAAGAAATTTTACTACTGCATGAAGAATAAAGTGTTACCTCAAAACGAAAAGATTTTATTTGTTCACGCGTCTCTCAAATTTATAAAACCTTTGATTATACCTGCCTACATACCCATTATATGCTTTCAGTTACACCTGTCCAATTTTTAAACCTTAGTTTGATTTATTTTTGTATGAATCCGTGAAATCTGCTGAAACTCATCAGTCTTCGTTTCTGGTTACAATATTAAGTTTATCTTCATCAAACATACAAATGTAGTGCTCGTGAAGGGAACTGAATCATTTTAATAATAAATATGATAATAATATTAATAATAATAATGTTTGCGGAAGCCATCGACGTAAAATTTCTATTGGGCACGTCACCGCGCCATCCACGGCGTCTAATGTACACAAAGCTAAGCAGGCGTGTTCAGCGTGTCGATTTTCCGCCATCTGCCAGACGAAGGATCCACAAGTCAGTATAGCTTATCAACAACATTGCAAGCTGCTCAGCTGGTTAAGTTGCATCTCTAATGCTGTTCCACTTCAGAAGTAGAAGACTCTGTGGATTGTGGAGCGCATCAAAACTAGCTATTGACTTCCTAAAGTAGTTACACTTTCATCTTTTCTTAGCTCATGGTACAAAGTGACGAATGCACCAACACTTTTGACCTTTGAGGACTCAAAAGAAGGCCTCATTTCTTGACTCGCGAACGCTGTTTACTTAAGCAACACAACTGTCAGTCACATGTTCAACAATTATGAACGTGTTTGTTTATATATTAATTTTCAAAAGACGATAACTTTTGTATAAATAAAATACTTTCACAAATTTGAATTAAATCAAACTGCATTAAAAATTGGTTAGAGGAAGTATGCAAAAATTTCAAAGCGCTTATTTACTAATCAGTGTTCTAACATCAAATCCAATCCACGTTGTTTTTGCAAGTCGCATTAGCAGAAAATCAGCTCAATGTTGGGACACGGAGACTGGTTGTGCGCAGTCAGCGAGATTGGTCTACCTCATTTTTAGGCAGAATTTACAATGTCGCGTCCGTCCGTCATCCGCCCGTCCGTCATACAGTCGTCCGTCTCCAAGCCGAGCGATTTACAACCAAACTTTGTACGTTCACCGTTAGTTCATTGCTGCAAACTAATACAAACAAAACTGTTTAGAAATAGGAAAAATTCTCTATTAGAAGTGACAATTATCGCCAGTATTGTGTGTGTATAAATACACAAAACACAAGTACACGTAAATAACAAAAATTAATGGTAGTTAAAAAATAATTTTATAATCTAAGAATACTTTTATTATATTTGCTATTGCACATAAGAAACTCGTGTTCCCGACGTGATTAACATCATTTCATCAACAAAAATTTAACGTCATTTCAATGTACAGCTGCATAAACAAACATATGAAAACAAAAAAAGAACAAAACAAAACACTGCACACTCTACATAGCCTTCTAATGAACTTGGAATGAACGGGTATCTAAATTGAAGAGTTTAGAATGCTGTGACTGCCAAGGTTTTGACGGACGGACGGATATAATTAATGGACACCCCTGATTGTCTGTCGATCACGTGACTGACTGACGGTTGGCGGATGGACGGGTTTTTGTAAATCCTGCCTTTAGTCTATGGTGCCGTCCGGCGAGAAACCGTATCGTCAGAAGAAGGCCTTATAGATAGCTGGCGCGTTTCGAGGCCTCAAGGCGCTGGAAATAGGTGCAGGCGGGCGGAACACTTAACTCGAGCGTGCCATATGCAAATTTCCTGACCCAGTTCCCAGCCGCCTAGGAGCACACGCGACCGACCGCCGTTTCCTCTGCGCTGACGTAACGTTTGCCTAGTTTCTCCCACGCCAACGCGGCCAAATTCAGCTCGCGCACGAACAGGTCTTTTTACGCCCACAGGTTTTATTTTACTTACTGGTGACTTTTGAGAAATCGGTAAGTGTAACCTGTGGCGTGATTTTCACACTTTTAACCTCCCCCTCATCCTCTTGGTAAGGTGAATGCACCGATGATAGTACAAGTATTATAAAAGAAATAAATCACTTTGTTTACAGAGCAACGTGATTAATGTAGTTTATATAAAAAGTTATTTTCAATGAAAAATAGTTGACTTGTCTTTTAAAAACACTCTTTTATTTAAAGCTGAATTTGCACGTACAATTGACATACGCAAATCTACAGAACTTTTTTACTAAAAAATAGTCACAGAATGAGTGCTTTTTGGCTGTAAGTTATTATAAAGAACGGAATAAATTCAGAAAACCCCTACTGCCAATATGCGGTAATGGCATTGTTACAGGCGGTAAAACCATCATTTCAACTAGATACACGTTAAACACAAATGTGCAATGCCGCCGTTGAGTCTCTGGCATGCGGAATGTCACGTCGCAACGTATTGGCTTCGTTCCATACTGTTGACATTCCCGGGTTTATTTGAGACCCTAGTTGCCAGTTTTCGTTTATTTGTATTACAAAGTTGTCATCGCTTACATGGGTTATACCATTTTA
This sequence comes from Clitarchus hookeri, assembly GCA_002778355.1. Lineage (NCBI taxonomy): Eukaryota > Metazoa > Arthropoda > Insecta > Phasmatodea > Phasmatidae > Clitarchus > Clitarchus hookeri. Next base: position 900,667 of record NQII01000180.1, on the reverse strand, counting down.
GACTCCTTTCTTCATTCTGGCACTTACTGTCCACCTTGATTCGCCGAGTGCGTACTTTAAGCTGGGAATTCGGCACCGCTTAGTAAAAGCTATTCACGGTAAAATGAGCACTTCACGAATCAACTTTTGAAAAATACCACTGCTCATTAAAAGCATATATGCTACCGCACACGCTGATTGGTAGGCTCCCAGTTAAATTGGCAGCGAATTGAGTAAAATAGTCCCAAGTCTTGACGTAGTGTTGAGAGTGCAATGTTTACATTTACAGAAAATTAAGTATGGTGGATTTTTGCATTATAAAAATTAGATCATGAATTGGCATATTAGTAACACACTTATGTTCCTAGCAATTCCATGTTTTCAAATGGCTGGCGCGTGATTTAAGTAACTAGGCCCACGTCAATGTAAATGTTACATATGACGGAAGGATTCAAAATGAGGAGGAAAGTAGATCTGAAGCAGGTATTTCAGAAGTGCTCACTTTACCGTGAACAGCCTTTATCTACCTCCTTCCATGTTATTCATGTCTACCCTTCCTCATGCACTAAATGCGCGGAGATGTTGTCCTACTTAGGAACTTCCCATCCTGTAAGTCAGTGAACCTCATACAAGTCCACCTTAGCCAGACTTGCATTTACAGCACATAAGCGCTTTCCTCGCCGCAGTGGCTACAGCGCCCGCCTGCCACCAAGGCGAACCGGGTTCGATTCCCGCCGGGGCCACTCCCAGTTTTTCACACGTGGGAATCGTGCCGCACTGTGCCGCTGGTCGGCGGGTATCCTCGGGGATCTCAAGTTTTTCCCTCCCTTTCATTCCGCCGCTGCTCCATTCGTAACCCACTTCCCTCTCATCAGCTGTCGAGAACTCGACGTTAATAGTCGCCCAGTTCTCTTTACTCACTACAATTGGTTCAAANCGCTCACTAGGGACGACCGAGACATGTGTATCAACTCTCCTATCGTCTGCACGCGCAAAGCACTGAACGGGCGTGCAGCCTTGCCGTCGATATGAGAATTTTAGCGGAGACCCTACCATTTTATTACGTAATAATAAAAATAAAGGTCACCGTAACATCGAGGTCTTGAGAGCCGATGAGATTGAAGCGAGATGAGTATGGAGCAGTGCCGGAATGCAAGGGCGGGTGATACGGGTGATCCTCGAGAAAACCCGCTGACCAACGGCACGTCCGGCACGATTTCCGCATGCGAAAATCTGGGTGTGGCCACTACACCACCGCGGCCCCCTCGTTTCAAAATTGTGCTGTTAAGCACCGCCCAAATCGCTTTCGTAAATGCGTTTGACAATTGAAAATGTAAAAAATCCTTTTTTAAGATTAGGCCCTTAGCTTGGCATTTATTCCGCTTTCTAGATCCCAATCATGAAACCAGTCATACTCGACGATCTAGAGCACAGTCTCATAAGAAACAACATAACGAAGTTCTACAAAAGGAAGTGGACATATTTTCTGTATGACAACTTAACGGAGCAATTGTTTGGTTTCTTGGAGGAAGCAGCCTGATGTAACAGCTGCATCGTACGGGAATTGGACCTGTGTACTGTGGCACAGAAGAAAGTAGGCAAACAAGAATTTCATTGTCAGTCGTGAGGAGTGTTTTCGATTACTGGAAAAAGTTGTTGTTCGTTCGACTCGACGTGGGCGTCGGAGAAAGTTGAAGCCAAACGGAGGAAAGTTGGTATCACCACTTTGTGTTGGTTTGGTTGCTGACAGGGAGACTTTTAATGGAGGCAGTTCTGCGAAAGAGGACACAAGTATCGCTTAGAACTTTCACATCGACAAACCAGTCCTCGTAAAATTTATGTATTCGGGAGAACGTTATTTGTTTCTAATATGAACGGTTTGTTTTTATTGTAATAATGCTGTATCGCCCAATTATGTTTTAATTTTTGAAGGTCTAGAATCTGCTAATGAATGTTTAATTATTCATATATATTGTTCCTAAAGCTGGCAAAAATAAAAAAAAAATGAAGTTAATAACTTCTACAACATGCGAAAAGTAAGTTGAAAACACATCATTTTAAATTCTCTTGGAGCAAGACCTGAAACATGAGATCATTAAAAATATTCCGATAAATATTTCTGATAGTACGGTGAGTTCATATATAATGTTTACAAAAGGAATTTCTGCAAATGTTGCAAAGAAAATTTAATTTAATTTCTTTGTGAGGTGTTACCTACCGTACTTTTATTAAAATTATGTAACACCGTATAATAGCTAGTTTTTCTACTAAGGGCTAGGCGTATTAAAAATTAACATAAACAGCTGTTTGTGTTACTTCCCAGAACCAGCTACTTTTGAGGAATTCATACGTGATAAGGGATATCCGTAGTTATGGTTTCTAACACAGTTTCAAATCATGAAGTTCCGGGTTTGAATCCCAATTAAGCTATGCATATTTTTTGTGTTTAATATGTATGTTTATACCATTTTCTATAGCACATAAACTGTCTCCGCGATTTGACTGCTGGTATAAATGTGGACCTTAAAACTCAGTAAAATAACGTGTATTTCCTGCGTATGGGCATCGCACATTAAACCACACACACTTGAGTATTTTGAAACAGGCACGCACATAATACATGCCCACAAGGAAACTGACGATCTGCAAATTGCGGTGCCTTCTCAAAGTAAGAGAATCAGCCCTTCATTTATTTGGAAAGAACAATTAATGTTGTGCTGAGTAGGTGGTGAAATTAACACATACATGAGCACTCCGGCAACAAAGTTAAACACATAAGATACTTTTACTTGATCAAAGCGAAGTTAAACTTGGAAAACAGGTACTGTAGCTTAAAATTACTAATTTACCTTTGCTGGAGTTCATGATACGTTAACGTAATTTTCGGTTAGTCACTTGTGAAGTAGTATTATAGAGTGATGAAAAATCGGGAGAATCATTTCGATTAAATTGATTCATAACAGCCTAGCAAAAAGCTATGCTAGCAGAAGCATACATAAGATGGTACTTTATTTTCGTAGAGAACTAGTAACTGCTATTTTTACATGTGAGTAACTAGTAATGATCGTTTGAATGTATTATTGTTTATAATTTGGTTCACTTGCGTTTATAGTTATCACAGAATTATGGATTTTTTTGTAGAAATGGTATATTCACAGAATATTGTGGCCTACCTCTCGCCGTTGTGAGAGACAATTTGAAGCACACTTGCGAACTGGAACATCCACGATACTCTAAACGCGTAGTAAAATAATAAAACATTATAAAACAGAGGAAATTAAGAGCCTGCTTCTCTTCTTCACTAGAATAATTTCTGACCTTCGTGGCATGGTCTGTTACATTCTGTGTATGTCACGATCTTTCCCGTTTTCAGTAATTGGTTAGGGTAAATTTAGCACGCAAGCCGACTCCTGTCAGCCAAAATACTTGCAAGCTGTGGCGTTAATTAGTACCAACCAGGTTAATTAAACACTATAATAAACGCATAACCGCCTGTTGCAGGACGTTATATAAACTTCCTTTCTCGTGGCGTGTATCTTGTGCATTGTCCCGCTGTTGTGTAACGGCTAGCACGCAGTTTCTTGGTGGGTCGTTCTTACATCAATAGGGAGAGTTTAGCAAGAAGCTATGTAAACAAAATTACACACAAATATTCCAAGGCCTACAACAATCTTTCAGTTTATCATATAAGGTAACCAAATATTTAAGTTACCCGCTACTCGAATTTTATGGCATTGAAAACAGAACTATTAGCAGTGCCATTTCAAACGGTTAATTTAATAAATAGATCATATTGATTCAAATGTTTATACACTAATACTGATATAATTAGGCGCATAGAGTAGGTTTAAAATTAGCTTATATAACGGGCCAAACATCACTAAAATACTCAAAAATTTAATTTTCCATTTATAACTACTTACCTCATGTTAATAAATAGTTTTACGGATGTAATAATGTTCCTTTTTAAACTGTTTAATATTTCCTCCTAAACCGTTGTTAAAATAATTGGGACGAGTCACATAGCAGTCTTTAATTTCTTCTATGTATATATATATTTGTTTTAAATAAATAATTATTTGTAAAAATATTAAAACAAGTTATTATAAACTCACAGATATGAAAATTGAAGAAGATTCTAGAGATAGATCATGTCGCTGTTATTATCTTTTAAATTTATAAAGGGAAAAAATTCCTTAGTTCTAGAAGGCTTATTTCGCCATCCGTAGTTTGTGTGTGTATATATATATATATATATGTGTGTGTGTGTGTGTGTGTGTATGTGTGTGTGTGTTGTTTATATACCATATTCTATGGAAATCAACTCGTTTTTGAGTTGCATTAAAATTAGCATTAAAATTTTGGTACGGACATACACTTGGGGAAAACAAAATATAAGTCTATTATTTAAAAATGGTTTCCGACGCAATACTTGGAAACAAAATTTACGTCAAAATTTATTTTGACCTATTCCATCAGATGTAGCAGGTGAAGCTCACTGCAGCTTCAAATATCATAATATATTTTTTAATTAGTTTCAACCCACTGTTTCACATTCTTCGATATTTTTGCTGAAATATCATCTATTTACTTCAGTTTGAGATTTATCATTTAATAATGCGGGTTCTACAAATGTTTACTCATGGTAGAGAGGCAACTATGCGTGCACACTCGCACTCGGAAAGATTGCGTGATTTCATAAGCCTTCTTTCCTGTTTCTGTGGAAACAGGAAAGAAGGCTTGAAAAAGAGCTTCGTCTGAGTCGCCACTGCTTGGATTCTCATTCTCATACTTGACTACGGACCGTAACATCTTGATGTATCTTACGATATTAACATGGAAGTAAACAGAATCAACTATTAGAGGTTTCTAAACTCCTTAATTTTAATTTTTACTACGTATTACAAACCTGGAAAAACTGCGAAATATAACCACGTATTTTATGTACCGCTGTGCGCGATTTGTTTATTACAGTCTTGACTCATAGGACAGGAGTAATAAGAACGGGAAATCATATACAAACTGCAGTAGCGGTTTTGGAAAGGCTATGCAGAAATACATTGAAAATCACATCCTGCAATGTAGGTGGTTGGAATCGAACCAGCGTCATTACTAATAATGCGATTAACTGCACAACGAACCACTCTAGGAGAATAATACCTTTCAAGTTATTCACATTAGAGCGGTTGTTGTTTAATGAGACTTTTAATAACACGCTTTTTCAGACACCGATTTCTGAACTGCTGAGCTCGTTGCAATGCATGCGACTATAAAAAGTCACTAAACTTAAACCGCGTTCACAGCACACGCAACTACAAAAGTAATAGGAACTGCGGCGTTCATATTTCGTAGATGCGAGCATTTACTTGTCCCTTACTAATGCAGCGCCCGCGTACTTACCAGTAGTAAACGCACTTGGTGAAAGGATAAGGAGGTTTAGTGCCGGCGCTGTAGGTAATAATGAAAGTCAAGGTTACTTGCCGATGATGTAACGGGCATTATATGTGGTCGGCAGCGCAGAGAAAGGAAACAGTAAACATCATTTTGTTTCTGGGAAATTTCCTCTGCGTATCCACTGGAAAGAATGGGACGCTCCGTAGTCGAGTCGGTGTGAACACTGTAGCATTATTATTTTTTTTCTTCTAAGAAATTGTTTGTAATTTTATAAACGTTTGTAACAGTACAAAAATTTCCTTTAAGAAATTACCCGTTTGTAAAACTACAATAGCCATGTTTGTAATATGCCTCAGAAATGTTTGTACTATACTGGCCCGTATCCACGAGCTCAAGCAAAATGGCGGACATTCAACGTTAAACTGTATATAGACTGTTCACGTTAAAGTGAGCCTGTTTGAGGTCCTAGTTACTTTTTCTTTCAGCCATTTTTTAGCCTTTAACCACTGTTTTAAATAAATATTGCCATGTAAGTAATAAACACAATGTGTATATTCCACGGCACTTGAAAGTTAAAGCCTAAGGCTAAAATAAAATATATTTATTGACTATTATTCCAAATGAGAGTGCTTTCAAAAGTGTTCACTTTACCATGAATAGCCAAGCTGTTTGTGCAAAAACTAGGGGTGATGTAAAGTTTAGTTGCGTGCATAAAGAAATGTATTGCAAATTTGAAAAACGCGAAATACTTAAAACAACTCAAACGATCATATTAAAAAGACAATTAAAAAAACACGTGACGTTATTACTGTTTAACTTTTAACTTTAATGTTTCATATCTATACATAACTCTTAAGATTAAATAAATGCGCTCTTCTTAACCCAATAACTTCACTTATATTTTATAAATTTTTTAGGTATTTACTACTCTATTTTGTACAAAAATAACTGAAGTTCGTAAGTCAAGTTCGTCTTGTGGTAAAAAGTGTAGGCTGGTAACGCAAGCGACGTTGGTTTATGTCCATGTGCTGGCAAGGTGTAGCGTATCATTTGTAGCAATACAAGCCTATCATTTTTAATATTACAAACATATGTTTAGCAGATTTTACAAGAAAACTGTTTGTAGTTCTACAAAGAATTTTCTTGGCAACTGACTCCCAAGATTCTTCTTGTAAAATTACAAACAAATTTGCACAGTGAATATTTCTGAACCGAAGAAGTTTTTGGGGATAACCACGTAATCCATATTTAAAGCTTAATAATTTTTTTAAAATATTATTTCGAAATATTACGAGAAAATGAGGCTTTGCCAAAGCATAACAAACATACTCTCTATATAGCGTGTGAAGTGAATAGTGATAGGCCACTCGTATAATGGTTTGCATTGTATCAGCAGGAATTAATTAGCGCATAACTGAGAGTGAGTACAGGTATAAGTGTATTTAGCTATTTGTTCAAGTCATAGCAAAGGCATTTTTCCAAAGAAAAAAATGATAACGAAAGTTACGGCAAAATTAATTAATCTGAATTGTCATTCATTCCTCTGCTTAGTGATATCCGTAGTTTACCTACTCTGTACAGTTTCTCAAGACAACAGTTCATATAAGATCACTTTTGTTACAGGTATACCAATGGAAACAGATGACTTAGTGGAATTACAGCCCAATATCACCCACCAGCATAGAAAGCATACTGTAGTAAAATGTCCAGGCAGATTCTTTTCAGATGTACGTAAGAGTGAATTCATTTCATCTAAATATTTTGAAGACTGTAGCATAACAGCACAGGCTAATACGTATAATGAGTTTAATTTTTGTTTTATTCTATGTTACTCAGAAACCCCTCGGTAAAAACCTCTTGGTGCTTGAATGTAACAAAAAATTCTAGGGATTTAAACACGCACGCCTCAAGCAACAAAAAAACGTGAATTTCAAGTCCTTGCCGATTTTCTCTTGATTTCCTTGGCGTAGAAAGTTCAGTTTGTCCACAGCACGCACTTTCACTTGCAGCCTGGTAGTGCGGACGGGGCGCAACCCTCTGGATGTAATGCGCTGGGTTCGACCGCTGGCGGGTACGAGTAGCAACCATAGGTGCCTATTATGGAGGGGGGCAAACGGGGTGGTTACCCCTCTGTTTTTTTCATCCAGCAAAGGCGTGGCCCTCACTGGGTTAATATACAGTGGTTGGTCACTACTTCAGTTTGTAATAAGTACTTATAACTTACCGCTTACTGCTTCCTCATATTATTTTCAAAATATATAATATTTATAGATTTTTACAAAACCAGAAACAGTCATTATTTTGTTTAAACACAGTATTTGAAAATTTGGCCTACGCTAAATAGGTGTTACATAGTGCATAATAGCATTCACAAACATACAATGCATATTGAAAGAGAGAGAGAGAGAGAGAGAGAGAGAGAGAGAGAGAGAGAGAATAAGTTTTTGGGGGGAGGGGGGCTGCTGTAACACAGAAAGTTTGAGACTTGCCACTTATTTTTGGAACAAAAAGTCGGCGTTAATGGTAGCAACCTTTTCTCATAATGGGAAGCAGTGGCGCAAGCTACACCCCCGCTTTCTGACTAAAGCAGGACACTTAACTCGAATGGCGTAACAATGTGCAACAAAACGTCTTGAGTAGCATAATGTGATTTCTCAAAGAAAATTAGTGACTACCTTTTCATTTTGCTCTTAGTTGTAGTCGTTTAATTGTGTAAACATGTATTAATTTTATCCATGTACTACTCTCCATTTTACTTTTCCAGTTTACTCACTTTATTTATTTTTAGTTACATTCTAAACCTGAAATATTTAGAATTACGCTAATTTAGTGAAAACAGTGATAACTGAGCAACTGATAATCAGTGACAGATAGCTAATTAATATAGTGGCTGAACTTCGTTGATTTATTTGTGATTCCCACTGGATGTCAAGAATTCCACTGCTATAAGTCACTTGTTCCCGTTTAATTTGCTTGATTCGCCGGTCAGCAGTAGCTTTCAACTTACTTTCAGTGAATGTTATTTCACTTATTTATATCACTGATTCTGACTTAGTGTACAGAAACACTAGTTTCGTAAACTGAAAATTAGTTCCATTGGATTTGAATAAAAGAAACGTACAATCGATTTAATGTATATATTATACAAAGAAAACCTTTAATGTTAAGTGCAAGAGGGCTCGAAATACAGTATATTTTTCGTTGGTCGCTAGTTGTGGGAAATATGACAGTTTTTATTGATAGTGCGCTCAAATTTAACCCCGCCATTGCATTCTGTCACTTTTGTATTGGGAATGTAGTCACATTAGGAATTCGTGGGACATGAAAATGAACTCCAGGTAAATCTTCAGGTTTTTAAAAAGCAACAAAAAAAGACAGTCTTAGATAACGGTTTTATCCAACATTGTGAACTACTATTTTACAATATTTGTGCTTTTATTTCGCATAGTATTGTACGCTGTAAAAAAAAATTGCTGCGTCAGAAAAAACTCGAGAGAAATAAATACCTTTGGTAAAAGATTAGCTCTCGTAGCTAGCAAAAACAATTCTGAATGACTGCACTTTCTTAGTTTTTCTGTATTGGTGTCCTTAAGATTGTCAAATACGACTAACCTCTACAGCTTTAATTTGTGTCCCATTCACCCTTAAGAAAACTCATCACTGCTCCTGAAACTGTGCACTACAGACGCTCACCAACTTGCACGATGGGTTACGTAATTCATGCGTTTAAACATTTTCAATCGGCCCTTCATTTCAGTTAACAAGTTTATTGAAATTATATTCGAATCTGAAATTATTTTTACAAACCCTGGTTAGATATTTAAAAAAAAAAAAATTTAAAAGCGTTGTTGTAATCTTAACAAATAGCTGTGAGACTTTTTCTCCTAGTGTCATCGCTGATATATTTGTGATAAAAGACTGATACGTATTTACGGAGGCCCTGCACATCTTATTGAATTAATAGTAGTATGGTCGCCAATGCGAAAGGAATGCAATACCTGCCGGAGAAAAATGAGATACAGACAGACTGACAACCACTGTTGTGTTGCGGTGTTCTAATGTGAGCCAAGCTGTTCTTGACTTGCCGCCAAGCGTAAATGAATACTTTCTGCGTGAGCTGAATATTTTTAAATATCAAACGTGGCCCTGCAGTAACGTGACTCGAATTCATATGTGGGTTAGATACTAGCAGGATGCACCGAGAATGATTTTGTAGCAAATTGTGTGCTTTCCCACGCTAGGCTGATGCTGGCTCAGTTCTTTAAGACTCCTTGCTGCCTTCCTAAGCGACTAATGAGTGAACAGAGTTTCAGCATAACAAGAATAGTAAAAAACCCTTCTTATTGAAAACTAGGTAAGTATTATTTAAATGAAATTAACTCACGAACAGCATTAAAAAAAAAACGTTTTAATTCCGAACACGAATTTTCTTTTTCTATTTTCGTCTGTCTCGTATTATTTTTAACGGTAAAATGTCTTATACTGGCGTTTTTACCATCATACTCATACATTATAACACATATGCAGAATACTTTTGTTCGTAAAAATTAATAAGTAATAATAATTATTATTGTGCATTTACGAGTAAAATAATGCCGTATGGACTACATGTGTGATGTTTGTTACAGACTGCGTGAAAGTGTCCAACAAAATAAAAATTACAATCCAATCTACAGTTAATTCAATTCTAATTATACCCATTTATGTATTTCTCAGCAAAAATTTTGCCTCTCCGGTAGTGTACTTGGAAAGGGCAATGTCCGCTTCTTGATGTAAACCAAAATCCATATGCAAGTTAACAACAGTAACAGCTTCAAAAATTCAAACTTGTTGAAATTTAATATTTTCCAACTCATCAGTAAAAGGTAAAATACATTTTAGTCCAGATGATCTCCTATGACGACCATTAACACTATACATCTTATTTCTCCAAAGCATTATTGAATCTGCCATATAACATAGGTTAGATTAGGTTACCTTAGATCAGGCAAGGTATTAAAAGTAACTCGTGAGGTCCCTCCCATCCCAGTGTCGACGCCCATGGATTCCAGTCGCGAGAAAGCGTCAGTGATAGAAGACGTGATGCTGTGATGCTGGGAGGGTGAGGGGCAGCGACTGAACTTGGCCTTCTTGGGGAAACTCTCACTTCCTTGGAGGCGGTGACGTCGCACGTGCGTTTGACTATATACGTCATGTGTTGAGGCCGCTCCTGCTTCTGACCAGTAGCTCAAGGCTACCCCTCTTACTGTCAAGCAGATAACATTGGGTTTGGGCCTGTGAAACCGGCTTTCATTTACTCAGATTTACAGTCTCAAGTTCAACAGGTTAATATCAAACAATATGGGATTCCTCCCTTCGTTCGGACATTAAATATTTGTTTGTTGGGCAACATCGATCATATCATAGATTTCCTTATCTCTGTAAATTTACTACATATCCTCTTTGATTATTGTAAAATATTTTAGGTTTATAAAACAAAAAATATTTTTATATCAACCAATTCTACGGTCATTTTTTTTCATCATAACATGTAACAGGGGCATATAATACTCGATGCGATATTTCCTAAACGCCTTGTTCAAGATTATTACATTTTCTGTCTTTAATAGACTAACAAATGTGTGTACGAGCTATTAAATACTCGTGAAAAGTGTTTAACATACTCATGTTCAGTGATGAACACATTGAGTATTTCCACCTCACTGATTCCCAAACCAAGAGTTCTTCGGCCTGCATTCGACTCTGCATCGTCTTCCCATCGTATTTTTACACATTTAATCTATTATACATTCGCCGTGAATACATAACGACAAGTAGAGGTGATTCCGTTTCTACTGCAATCAAGTTATAAACTGTTTTGGTTTTCTTATATTTTCTAGTCCTCGTGAAGGTAAGCTGTAGAACCGATGGACTGCAGTGGTGGCGCAAACGGAAGTTTCTTGAGAAAACTCACCGGCTGTCGGCAATGTCCACCACATTTCGTGCATGTAAAATCAGAGCTTGGGTCTACGGGGATCGAACATCAAACGCTGCAATGTTAATCAGATGTCATTAAATCACCAGACTGTTTGGTAATGTGCGAATAATATAGTCCCGACAATCACGACACTGCAGTCCCGACACAACAGTTGAAACTGAATAGCGAATCAAATACAAGATACATCTGACGTAAGCCTGACAAATTCCGTAGTCCGATCGGTAGTTTTGGATTAGAACTTATTTATATTTTCGTCGGTTCGTGCGGCACGACGGACAGAGCTAACAACTTTGCAAAACGAAATTGTATTACAAGCTTTCCCTACAGTGGCAAATACGCAGCTTAAAAGAAAGGAAAATTAAACTGGAGCTTATTGTATTTAAATTGTAACAATAACAGTTTTCCCTTTGTATGCCTTAACTATCACATCCTTATTCTAAATGTTCCGCCTACCTGCCGCCTTTGAAACTATCGTAGTCATAATCAGCGCCTTCTAGATTGTTCCGAAAAATTGTACTCTTCGTATCGCGTGTCTAATCTGTTGAGCTGTAAATCCACGCAGTCACATTGAAAATGTAAATGTCGTGGTTGCGGATTTTGTCTTGTCGTGCCGTATTTATCGGGACTGTGTGACTCCGACAAAAGTGAACGGCAGATGTCGCATGTTGTACTTGGGGAAGTGCATAATGCCTGAGGTGAGCTGTTCGGACCTTAATCTCCACGTGTCTGTTACTCCTTTGAAGTCCTTCCTCCCCTCCCTCACCTCGAGAACCTTCATAATAGAAGCTCGCTATCCTGGCAGAGAGGGCCGCGGTGGTGCAGTGGTTGGACTGCTGGCCTCTCACCTAGGCAAGAGGCCACGTGGCTGAGTGGTTAGACTGCTCGCCTCCCAACAAGGCAAACCGGGTTCAATCTCCGTCCGGGCCACTCCTGGATTTTCGCAAGTGGTAATCGTGCCGGACGATGCCGCTGGTCGGCGGGTTTTCTCGGGGATCTTCAGTTTCCCCCACCCTTGCATTCCGGTGCTGCTCCATTCTAACCTCGCTTCACCCTCATCGGATATCAAGAACTCTATGTTAAGAGCCGCCCAAATATCTTCACTCACTATCCTGGCATATAAATCATTCGCAAATGTGACAACTTACCTGCATTTGTGATGGAACTCTAAAATCACTCAGGCCTGCCAACTGTTGGGAGGCGACTTCGTCATGATAACCTATATTGAGCGCACGTAGTGTGTGTCACTGACGATGAAATGGTTGCAGGCTGGATCGTGTTGCCAGTGCTGTGGGTTCGCGCCCGTGGTAGGGAACGCTGAAATATGGAAATAAAATAAATAATTCAGTTAAGTATTGTGCTGTGGTGTGTGTGTTAGGCCCGCCATTCACGTACAGATCTGCCTTCCGAACGGCCGGAACAATTCGGGCCTGAAAGGTAAAACTGACGTGTATGTGGCAGCCTGCAGGCAGAGCGTTTGGACTGTTGGCCTGTGGGAGTTCCGTCGGCCGGCTAGCGAGCTCGCAGGCATGACTGACATGCGTGGACGTGCCGGCCTGCCGATCTTGCCATCGCTCAGTTTGCTGTATCTCCGTGTCAAGCAAGGTTCTGATTAGCTCTAGGAGTGATATTATTATTTCTTTTGTTTGCGGCAAACTTCTTGTACAATGGCTACGTGCCAAAATATTTTGCATCGGAGTTTATAGACTTGAAACCCAACAGAAAACGGAATACGATACATCTACAAATCAACGCTCTCATTCAGACATTGAGCAATTAACACCGCCAGGAAGTTCAAGTGCAAATGTTTGAGCGAAATCATTTAAGCGCCAAAACAATTTGTCTCCCAGTGACCAAATATTACTAACTGTAGACGAACGTCTTGCTCAGGTAAGAAATGAACATGAAGTTGACATTTTCGGCAAAAATATTGCTGCAAAATTAAGAAACTTACCGAGTAAAGAACAGAGAATATATGCTGAAAAATTTATCAATGAAGCTCTATTAGAAGCATAACTGAGAAATCTGTCACGAAAGTCTTCGATTAGTAATCATATTTCGACATGTCTCGTACTTCGTCATCGTTTTCGCGTGATTCGACAGGACAGACAGAACTGCCACAAAACTGCAATTTGGCGTCGTCTCAACAGTATTTTGCATTGTGAATATAACTTTATGTTGAGCACATTATCGATAAGGTATAATGTCGTTTTATTCATGCTTGCGTACGAACGTAAACGACTGATTCTAGGATTCTCCTTTGCTAGCAACGCCTGAAATATGAGAATAAAATAAGCAATTCAGTTTTTACAATCGTAGGCATAAAAAGTGCTGTGTGTTTAATGGTAGTGAATACTTTGCTCTTGTGTAGGGGAATTTCACGTAAAATACCCATAAAAATTCTAGGAAGTCAAGAAATATTTTATTTATTTATTATTTTCTATGCGTTCATTTCCTTCGTTTCTTTTCATACCTTGCAATAATTCCTCAATACATACTTTGTAGATCGCTTCGCAGGTGTCAGGTATTATTTTCACCAAAGTTTGTGGAGCTATTCGACAAGAGAATTTGAGATCTTAAAGAATTCTCCCACTTGCTAAATAGCCAAGAGTCGCCATTAATTTTTCATATGTTGTTACGACTTTTCTCATATAAGTATTTTGTTATCCTTAAGAGACGTTCCAGTTAGGTCTGTAATGAAGTTGGCATGTGCATAATGATTCTTTCTTTCCAACCATTGTTTTGCCCATATCTTGCGTTTACGTTCTTTTCTTCGCTCCAGTGTAATGCTAGAAGTTCATCAATTGTTTACATGACTACATATCAATACACTCCGGTACTCGCTCCACACTCAACAATGTAAAGACAGATATTGAGGGTGGCATTCTTTAACATTTCGTTAGAAGTCCCGCAAACTCCTCGCGCATAAGACAGGGCTATCACTTAAGGGTCTCTTATATATCTTGTAAACCTAGCTTCAATTCATGGACGAAGTTTGTGAGTCCCTCTTTCGCCAGACTTTTGAGAGCCCGATAATTTTTTGAGCTGTGTGTGCGAGGCTAAAAATGCAAAGCACGTTTCCAGATATCGGCAGTTAGCAACAAGGTTTTTACTGAAATGAATTCGTCGAAGAACACGCGCGTTGTTAAAAATAATGTGTATTTTACTAAAGTTTGTACAAACGGAAAAAAGAAACAAATGTGTTTATAAAATATGAAAAATTTCACACTTTTTTCTACATATTCTGCCGAGACATTATTCTCTCTACTGTAATGCAAAGTTATAAAACTGATATTTTAAAATTTTTTAAAAGAACACGAAATTCTACAACAAACACCAATAATTAATAATAATAATAATAATAGTAATGGGAAACATGGAAATCATAATATAATGAAAATTCTGCTGTTTTAGCAAGCTGTGCTTGGTGGCCGAGAGGTAATGATAGCCAGGGGTGTTGTAGCAAATTTATGATATTTTAACGTATGTTCGAATCCTGACCCAGGCAAAACATTAAAATTTTTAATTTTATACTTTTTGCTACTCTAACACTACAGAACTTACATTTTCCTCCAAACACTTCATTAGCAGCACAAATAACGGAATTCATTTAGAAATTTTACAGATAGTTCCATGGAATTCGTGGAAAGTTGCTTCCTGGAAAAAATTTACTCATAAGCATAGAAATATGTATGATACTAGTTCAATTCTTAATTTCACCGAGATTTGTTTTAACACACTTGCTTGGTAGTCATTAAAAAATAATGCTTGTGCTGCAGCAAACCACGATAAGGTGAGCGAGTAACAGATAAATATAATCGTACATAATCCATCAGTTTTTGAGGTAAGTTTTTAATTTACTGTATTATTTTCCACCCCTCGATTTATGTGAGTCAAGAACAGTATATCACCACTTTAGAATAATTGTATCTGCCAGTGCATTGTATCTCAATTACTGAAACGATGTAAGGCGTGCGCCATTGTTACAAGTACAAGGAGAGGTTAATGGGATGCGAGTCGTTCAGGAGTGGTCAAGGCCTCTCTTAACTTTGAGAGTGGCCGCAACTCTAAACAACACGCAAACAACTCGCTAATAGTTTAAGAATCTCGTTTTCTTGCCAAAACAAGATGCGTACCGAATGTGGCTAGTACCTCCATAGCAAAAGTGACTATAGTCGGTTCACGACTGGAAGAAACTTTTGAAAATCAACATTTGAAAAAACACCCTAGCCGTTAGCTACATGCATATAATATTACAAACAGCGGCGAGCGCGGATACAGTTATGCCGTTAGGTTGCCAGCACAAAGAGAGGAAATAGTTCTAAAGTTTTAACGTAATTGTTAATTTATCGCTTACAAATGGGTTTCGAAAAGACTTGTATCTTATTATGCTAATTATTAATGACGTGATGCTAACGTACTTTGA
>NQII01000180.1:848788-880798 GCA_002778355.1 Clitarchus hookeri | reverse complement strand
GCGCGGTCTTCTCGCTCGCCGCGTCGCGCGACGACGTCGTCGCCGGCGGCCGCTGCGCAGAGCTTGAGGACCTGGCGACGCCGGGCAAGATGCAACTGCGCGTGCTCAAGGTCGGCGTGCAGAAGCGCTCCGCCACTTCCTAGTACGCGCTCCACGTCGAGAGAGGCCACGCACTCGCACACGTCCCTCTGTGTGCCTCGTCCAGTAGTGCACCTGGTGACTATACACAGTGAAAAACAGTTATATTTATTCAGATACACAGAAATAACTTCCAGTGAACAGTTTTAGGTAATTTACTTTGAAAAGTTTGAAGGTTTAGCCAACCCATGAAGTGAAACCTACTTTCAACAAGTGGTATAATAACTTTATATTACTCTTATAATACTTCGCACGAAGACGCAATTTTAAGTTCCGAACCTCGGTTGTTTGTTTTTTTATTGTTCGAGTTATTCAGTTGTAGATTTTTCACGGTAAATGGGGCACTTTTGAAACCCCTGCTGAGGATCTACTTCTCTTGACTACATTATGTCATTCCGCCATAAGCTTGATCGTGTAATTGTTAGGAATGCAAATGTAATACTCATATGCTAATTCTTGATATAATGTGAATAAAAAACGGAACACTAACCTCACTGGACATTGTAAACATTACGCGCGCAATACAACGCCTAGTCTTAGGACTGTTTATATTTCTTTGCTGCCAACTTTACAGCGAGCCTGCATGCCAATGACCACTGTATGTAACACATACTTATGTAGTAATGGGCAGTGATTTTTTTCAAAGGTTGATTTCAAAAGTGCTCACATTACCGTGAACAGCATAAACAAATATTACTACGTTGTAACTGTTTTAGGTATTATTATAAGAATTTAAATAATGGCACGTAATGTGAGTCATTTCTGTTCAGTCAGTAATTTTTTCCACATGCCAGCATTAATGGCTACTTTCAAGTTCTTTCTTTTTCCGTTTCCACATCATTCTTTCTTTAACAAACCTTCAAATGATATCACACAAGCGTCTCGAACATTGTAAAAATAAACGCACGATAGAAGAACAAAACAGTTTTATTGTTTGTTAGGCGGGTGTTAATGTATTTGTCTTTTAGCATTATTAATTTTAGTTTTTAAATCTAATTTATGACTTGAGGAATTCAAAATACTGTTGAATTATCATAATAGAAATATGCCTATTGCTAACATTTAGCAATTACTGTTTTATAAATATTTTAAGTCTCTGGAAATTCAATTGTAAAATAGAATTTGTTTAATGATAATGGTTTTAATTTATCATAACCATAAACATTTTATTAATATTTAATTATTATTTGACGATTGGCTGGTGCTTGTAGGACAACCACTCCGTTCAGTAGCATAACCTAGCGTAATATTCTTACACCGAAAGCTTTAAAATCACTCAGTATTTCATATTACTATAATAGTAAATAGAGAAACATTTGAAGGCACAGCATAACTCATTTCAATGCGATGCTTAGCCATTATTTAAAAATATAATTTTTCAGTTCGTTTACAATGTTTGTAAAATAAAAGGAGAAATCTAATTTCAAAATATAAGTTCCTTATCGCCACTTAATTTCCAGTGCAATGCAATCAAGGATTTCTTCTCTTAACCAGTTGTACTTTACATTTACAGTTTATTGCAAAATACATACACTATATGCATTATGTAATAAATATATGATGTTATATCTGTATAAATGTCGTTAAATTGTACTGATTTTATATTCCAATCATGATAGTTTCTTGTCTTCAGCCAGCCATCTTAGTAATATCTTACACACACACTTGATACTTCCCAACACATTCTGATCCATTGGCTGCAACATAGCTATTACAGTTAGTACATGAGTCAATACTGAAGTTGAGTACCAACGAGGGGCAAGAATTACAACTGTGATTTTTAGCTGCATGTGTGTTGTGTAGTATTAGAAAATGTGTGATGGACTGTTTAAATGTGTAGCTAAAGGGTTTTTTCCCCCCAATTTCAGAAATATATAGCCGCCATCTTAAAACGTAATTTATATTGGTCACAAGGGCAGAAGTAACACAAAATTTAAGAACTGGAGATAGAAATAGTTTGACATAAACGTTAATTAGAATGAAATTCTACCTTTAATAGTGTAAATATTAGAATTACTACAATAAAATGTAACACAAAACAATAATAAAAAAAAATACAAACGAAAGTAGCTTATAGTATGAACACCCTATTAACTTATGACAAGAGAAGATTTTACTCATCTTTATTATTTTCTTGTTCCTAGTTTGGGCATGTTAGAATCTTACAGTCAGCAATGTAGTTCAGTCAGTTAACCATATACATTAACAGTCAGCTGGATGGCAAAGTGAGTACAGCAGGAGCTGGCAGGTCAGTCATCCACTTATTACTTAAATTTACTTCAAATATAATTCCCAACCATTTCCGTCTGTGTGTTTCAAAACGTGTGGACAACCATCTAAACAACGTTTCCAAACAGCTGCCTGGCAAATTGTTCTATGTGTATGTTGCATTAAAGTGTCATCACAGCGTTTAATTGACCAGATTCAATGAAACCCTCCTTTTAAATGAACATGTAATGCCGTAAATAATTGACGGTAGTAGTTTTTGTGTTTTTGCAATATAGCTGTCATGTGAATCTATTAGTGCTGTTTTACAGTCCCTCTGCTAGTTCCCAAGCAATGCCGAGAGAAGCAAATGTTTGTTGGTAATCTATATTATTCTGTAAAAGCAGAGTAAGGGAAACTCACTCCATCATATATACAGGTAGTCCAACTGTGAAATACCTGTAGTGGTGGGAAAACTTATTTCCCTAATTCTGAAGACACTTATTGACGTCAACAAGAGTGAGACCACATTTACTAACATCACATGCCTGATTAAAATATTGCAGCTGATGAATTGGCTCAGGTGTAAAGAAATTAGACCATTCATGACCGAGACGATTTATGATCTTTATCATTTCAACGTTACCAATGATATACTTTGTAACCCATTGAAGCATGGCATCCTTAAATGTTTTCACTTTGCCAATAAGTACAGCAGTGACAATATCCTGGCTAATTGGCCAGGCAAGCATGTTTACTCTAGAAGAGCAGTCTTCCTCAGCTCTAAGTATGACCCGCAAAAACTGTTTCAATGATTTCAGGCACATGCACATTCCATAATCTGCATTTAGTTTAAAAATGCAAGGAGGCCAACTATATTCAAACTCAGTGAATTCGCTCTGATTTCGCAGGTGATGTAGCTGCTTGGCAACATAATATTTTGTCACCCTATTTTTGCAAAATAGGGGCAGTATCTATTCCATATCCGATTTTTCTTACAAATGTTTGTAATGAAAATTTATGACCAGACTCAAAAAATCAAAGCCAGACATGACATAGAAGAATACTTAAATAACCTTTTTTAATTCGTACGGTTTCAATTATACCTGTATTTTCCCACGTAGGATTGACATTATTAAACAATTAGGTAATATTTTATAACGGTTTCAGATGTGAAGCTTATCATGTAAGAAAAATAAGTTGGATTTCGAAATAACTGTTAAGATGTTTCCTATGCTTTGCCTAACTTGTTTTTTAAATCTTTTTTCCACAAATTAAGTTCCGGAGGAAAATACGTAAATCCAAGATTGCAAGGATACTTCCCTCTTAAGGTTGTTCAAGTGCTTCCGTATTTTTAAGATGTTTTGCGATACAATGTCAATAACTATTCGTTAAAAATCCCAAATCATTAAAAAGAATAACTTTCGCATACTTTTTTAGTTGAATTTTCACCATTTTAACCTTAAAATTTGTGCCAAACAAATTTCGAAAAGTTATAAGAGCACAATGTTTTATTTCAACTGAACTGTTTATTTTTTTAAGATTTAGAAACACCATGAACAAATTTATTTTAAGTGGGTCCTTTTATTCGCGCATTATTATGGTTTAACTCTTAACTATTTTAGGTTTCAATTTTATTTTAAAACTTAAAATAAAATTATGACCTAACCACTCGAAGAAATTCCATGAAATTTCTTCATCTTATTCTAATGGCATTAACTACTAATTTTATTTATAGCTAAACATGATAATTATGTAAAATATTTAAAGTTGTATGCGAATACACATAAATTAGATATTATCGTATTTTCCGCCATTAATTTTCGGTGGTATTTGATTTTTTTAAAAATCAATTTACTATTTAATGTAATAAAACAGAATTATGAAATATTTAAAAATTATACACGACGATTTACAGCGGAAAAGATAAGTGAGTCGCCAGACTCCATCTCTAAATTAAGTCACATGTGTTTAAATAATGACTCAGACACTTATTTTATCTCAAATTAACTCATTGAAGACTTAAGCTGCAATGTGATATCCGTGAGTCAAAGAATTATGGGGTTAGAAATAAAAAATTTTGAATAATCTCTTATATAACGGTTTCAGTCAAGATTTTCTCACAGGCTTCATAATTCCTGCCTTCCTCACTTACTTCTACATTTTTGAATAATCTCTTATATAACGGTTTCAGTCAAGATTTTCTCACAGGCTTCATAATTCCTGCCTTCCTCACTTACTTCTACATTTTTGAATAATCTCTTATATAACGGTTTCAGTCAAGATTTTCTCACAGGCTTCATAATTCCTGCCTTCCTCACTTACTTCTACATTTTTGAATAATCTCTTATATAACGGTTTCAGTCAAGATTTTCTCACAGGCTTCATAATTCCTGCCTTCCTCACTTACTTCTACATTTTTTTCGGCTTTGTTAGTATGAGTGCAGGATTTATAACAAGAAGTTTGGTAGTGCGCTAAGGAACAACATTATGAGCATTTGAGGCTAGACTTCTTGAGTTCATGCGAGCAATTTCAACTTCACAAATTGTTTTATCCACGCGATGATTGGTTGAAGATTTAAGAGCCACACGAGTATGTGAGATTATGATATAATTTCATATTGGTTGGCAAAAAATGCACTTACTTGAGTTCTGTTGTAGGAGGGGCAGCGGTGGCGCAGTGTCCAGGGCGCTCGCCTCCCATCACGGCGATCCGGGCTCGATCCCTGACGGGTTCACTCCCGGATCTTCGCATGTAGGAATCGTGCTGGACGATGCCGCTTGCCGGCGGGTTTTCTCGGGGCACTCCCGTCTCCCCAGCCCTCGAATTCCAGCGCCGCTCCATTCTAGGGCCTCACTTCTGTCATGCCCGGGGGTGACGGTCACCTACGGGTCCCAGCTGGAAAGACCGTCACTCGGAGGGTGTCGCCTTGCCCTGGGTGCGATCCCCAAACGCCATTTATTTATTTTTTGTTGTAAGATGGCTTAAGTTACTGTGTAGGCTATTTATTATTGCTACCGTACTATATCAAACTTTCAGTTGAGTAGTTCGCAGTGTCAATCTGAAAAGATGAAAGTCACTCATTAAAATAAAATTGTAATAAATAATAAAAAAATTGTTCATAACATAAATATAATATAACAATTATAATTATTAGATTCATCTAAAACATTTTAAGCTCGAAGTAACAATTTCATACACTAAAAAAAGATTAATTTTTTACGACTTAATATTGTTTACAAAATGGGCAAAAAAAAAAAAGCAGCTCATCACGCATTTATAAAACTACACACATACAGCTAACTAAAAATCACAGTTGAAATTATTTCCTTCCTTGGTACTCAACTAAAATTTTGATGTCTGGTTCATGACTAATTTGGTGTTAAATTTTTTACTTTGAAGTTGTCACTGACAGACCTTCAGCTCCCGGATGTCAGTGACAATATTACTAAATAATATGGCCTTCAACGGCAAGTCTCCTTTTATTAAATTAAAAAAATTCCGTTATTCCTGGCACAAACTAATCATAGAACAATCAGTTTATTTAAATTGCACTATGTAACCAGGATAATTTTTTTGTGAATCGTGAAGAAATGGAAGGCATAACTAATTTATATGTATTATACAGGTGTTTGTTTTTATTTTCGTATCAAAAGAAAAGGCAATTTATATCGAATATTCATTACCTCAAGTCATTAGTACAATCCAATCTGCTGTGTAGCTTCCGATAAAAATGTGATTCAAGAACATTGTAAAATTGAACTTGCTTCTTGCTTGAAATCTAAAAAAGAGTTTTCCCATTTTTTTTAATTGCTAGTTAAATTATTTCCTGAAAGCTTTCGCCAGACGCTGTCGAAAGACGCATGCCACGACCACCTTAATGATTCAATTATCTACCTCGGCCAGCTCCCAACTGTGTATCGTCCCGTATCGTCCCGTTTAAAGTTAGCAATTTTTGAAGAAAAATCCCCACAAACGAAAAGAAAAATGCATCATGTAGGGATGCATTTACTTTCCCCCCTCCCTCCTTAGACTACCGTGACTATGTGTGTCGTTATTATCGTCTCTTTAAGTAATTCTGAAAGAGTATAATAATCAACTTTCATACCTTTCAATCTCCTGGCGAATTTGAGAGAAAAAAAACATTAATTGTAGATACCGATTGTCTTCCCAGTACACGCCGCTGACTGGTTGCATAAAAAGGAGCTTTTGTGTTGCACAAGAGTTCATGGGGAGGTGAGAAGATGCAGCGACTAGATATGTACATTGAGAGAGTTTGATCACCTAATTTATACCATTTCGTCATGTGGACACGTATGGGCGGTAATAGGTTCATTAAGCGAGTTGGAGCACTCGAAAATTATACGGTAAATTCGCTCATAAAATGCACTTTGGTCACTCAAACCGCATTTGGTCATTAGAGTACTCGAAAACGCGACCGCCCGAAGTACAATGAGCAGCGAACGAGCGGGCTGTCAAGTTCGACCGCTCGCTCACGCTCCCGCTGACTGCGGCCGTGTTGAAACACAGCATCGACACCACAACTACATAGTAAATGCACGTGAGTGTTGTGTGTTCACTGCATTCGTAAGTGGATAGTTTCTTACGTATTAACGTGACCGTACGCAACGGCTTCCGAGAATAGTGAAGACGTTTCCAGGAAGATAATGGAAGGGACGTATGATGTAAACGTGTTTTCAGAAAAAGGGGATGAAGTGACGTGTGAGATAAAATTTCATTAATTAGAGATACTACATCGATACACCTCGGTGATTTCGTTCAGTGCACAATTGTAAGGCTGTGCGTCGATTCAAAGCGGGTTCTGGGACAATACATTTAAAGCGTCACTTTTGCCGTGAACAAAACGCAGCAGGTCATGCCTCTGCTCGTGTACCTGTTTCTGTGAAATTTATGGGCACGTTTCTGCAGCAGACGTCTTGCACCATCGCAGTACTGTCGCACGGCATGCTGGGGACATTGTAAGGCGCTTAAGAAGTGACATCATTCCCAACGTACAATCTCCTGTGGAACAGAGGGTTTGTGCAATGGCAATGGACTTGTGGAACGATGGTTTTCAGAAAATGCATTACTTGACAGTTACTGCCCATTACGTTGATAATGAATGGCAAATGATAAACATCGTACTGATGATGACAAGTTTCCCAGATGTTCGGAAGAGTGGAGACAACATTCGCGCGGAACTTTAAAATCATTTGACGGAACTTGGGATCGCTGCAGAAGTGTTGCAGAACGTGACGTTCGTAACCGACCAATGACCAAACACCGTGTGCAGCTCATTGCATCAACACAGTCTTGCGGCACACACTGGATGACGAGTCACAGCAAGATGACATCCATTCTATGCGTTCATATATAAATGCAGCCAAGGATTTTGTCTCATACATCAAAATATCTGGAGATGTGAACAAGTTAGCCCTGACTGTCCTTCAAAACGTGTAAACATGATGGAACAGCAAATACGTAATGCTTGAGTCAGTTCACTCGCAGATAGACGATATTATGTACGTCAGATTCTGTGTGATATGGGTGCTTCAGACAAACTTTAAGGTTATACTGATGACGTGGTTGCTGAGTTGCTGTCCTTTCTAGGGTTGTTCAAAGAAGCTACAGGCGCCCTGAAAACGGAAAAGGAGCCAACCCTTCAGCTGGTTTTGATTATACAAATTAAAATCCCATTGCACACCAGTTATCAGTGACATTGAGGTAAGACACAAATTTATTTTTGTTACGTAGCAGGAATGGCGATATATTTCAACCTTAAAGCTATATAAGACATATCATACAAGTGGTATAGGTTTCGTGCTTATTTAAGCTGTCTTTTAGTGTGCAAATATAAATAATGCCTGTTCGTACTATAAAAGCATCTATTTTATTTTCAGGAAATCAAAGTACTGAAAAACAGAGCACAGCTGAACTTGGATTTGAAGTGGGAGATACATTCATTACATCTCATTGCAACGTTTTTGTGGCCTTCATTTTGACGTTTATCGGCGATTCCTGAAGACAACAGAACTAAAACCTACAAATCCGTACGCAGCTCATGTGCCAATATATCTCGGCAGGGAGGCAACCAAGGAGGACGAGGGGTGTTCAACCTGCTACCTTCACCACCTAAACGAAGAAGTATGTTAACCGAGTGGCAGATCGATTAGGTTCCTTGCGTGCCAGATGCTAAGGTGTATACATATCTCGAGCAGAGCAATGTCGGAAAAGATGACAACCTTTAGACGTGGTGGCATGAACAAGAGAGTACATTTCCCCACCTCTATCAGCTGGCACGCAGAGTTCTTTGCATACCTGCCACCAGTGCATCAAACGAACCCGTTGTTAGCAATGCTGGACGTATCATTACCAACAGACGGTGCCGCATATTGCCTGGGCGTGTGGATTATTTGATTTTCATCCATGGCAATATACACGTGTTGCGATATAGTTTACAATGTAACAGGCATTAAAAAAACTCCATGTGTAACAGTGCTGACTCGGTGATATATTTTGATATGGTTCGATAGTTTCATCTGCCTCAAAGAATAAAATATATATTTATATAGGAAATGTTATTTCACTTATTAACTATGTGTGACGTTCACTGTTATCGCCTAACAAGGTCGTATTTATATGACCTATAAAAAGGGATATACAAGACCTGTAAGTCCTTATGTGTCTGTAAGTGTATGAACGTAGTTTCGTGAATGCCGCGTGGACTTAATCAATTTATAATTGATCATATATATATATGATAAATTATAAATTGTTTAATTGTTATATATACATACACATACACACCCACACACACACTTGGTGAATATAATCTTGACATGCGTTGACAGTCATGTAATTAAATTTAAAAACTCTAGAAAAAGTTATAAATGTGTGAAGCTAATAAGTATCCCTTTTACAAGCTTCTATTCTCTTACCACTCCTTTGGTAAAGTCACAATTTCAAAATTCGTTTACATCTCGTCAAAAACTAAAATATTGACAAACTGAAAAAATGTATCCAAGAAAATGTATGACGCTGTAAACTCTTTAATAAAATTACCAAAGGATTTCATATGTCTCTAGTTGACCCCTAGTCAAAATTTATATAAAAAAAAAGGAAAAAAAAAAAAACTTAACTAGTAAATAAAATTTACAAAAAGTTGAAAGTGACAGATTTACTTCAAAATAGCTATTATAAAACATAGTCGCGTTCAACAATGATGTGACATGTTTGCATTTTATTTTAACTTCATATCGGTGTTTTTACGAAATAATAGTGACATTTTGTGTAACTCGATTCTGTAGTAGTACTGAAAGAAAAGCCAACAAAATATTTGTTTGTTTAGGGTCAAAAATATATTTGCTTGCCCCAACAAAATAATCCGAAGTAGTTATCTATTTGCGCACTTTGTCCAGTATTTGAAAAGTATGTATTCAGAAACATTCTGATTTCATCAGTAGTCACTTAAGCTGAGGCGCCAAGGCGTAGCGCTCGAGCGCAACTGATCTAGACTCGAGTCTCGGTCATGCTTTTTTTTTTTAATATCAATCGAGACTGTTAAATATGTACGTGAAGCGACACAAATCGTTAATTGAACCAACAAAATTGTGTTTGGGGCATCGAAATAAGAACAAAAAATAATTTGGTTTTAACAAAAAAATATTTTTTGTCCCAATAAAAACAATTAATTTGGTTGTGCCAAACAAACTTAATTTGATTCAATAAAATCTTTTTCTCAGTGTAGCGTTATAACTTAATCAAAAGTAGAGGCCAAGCATATCAAATCACTTACTTTAGTCAACATTGAAAGCTAACATCAGTGGGATTCACGTAATTATGACAGTTCTGTAGGAAGAAAAGCAGTTCAATGTTGGGACACGGATATGGTTACTGCGCAGCTGGCATGCGCAGTCTACCCCGTATTCTCTCTATTCTTAAAAAAAGTAATGGCTGATTACCTCCGCAGAGGAACAATGGGACAGAGCGTACATGCGAAATGCACAACAGCCAGTCTCCATGTTCCAACATCAGACTGCTTTATGCCAATAACACTATCAAGAACAACGTGGATACGATTTTCAGTTAGAACTCTGTTTACGTAAGTAAGAGCTTTCATATGTTTGTACACTTCCTCTAACCTAGTTTTAATAGAACTAAAATAAATTTACTCATATAAAAGCACGCGTATGTTAAAAATTCAAATGTAAACAAACACGTTCATTACTGTTGACCACATAACTGTGACAGTTGTGCTGGCCATTGGAGTGTGTTAAGGACATGCGCAGAAGGCGAAAATTCGCCTACCTCATCTTTAGTCAGATTCCTTCCTCACTCCTGTTTCTCCAAGCCACTGGTTCCGTCTACGATGACCTAGATGTCGACGAAACGTTAATTCATCATACCTTCACGTTTTACCGCCGGAAGGAAGGTCAGCAAGGATCACAACAGGAGCTGGCGTTTAGCAGAGTAGGCTGGCCTGCCCAAGGGGTGGTGGAGAGAGGGCGTGGTGTGGGGGCCGGAATGAAAACGAGATATAAAACGGGAGCACACTCAGAAAACACAGCTATTGCGCGCGCGTGTGTGTGTGCGTATGTGACGAAGAGTTTCGTCCGGCTTCGCGAGTGCGGGCCAAACAAAATCGTCTGTGGCGACGGGCAGGGAGACACGGAAGCGTGGGTCGTAAGGGTGAAAGTGTTGCGTCACAGTGAAAGTAGCAGATGGTAACCGTCGCTGGCCCCTCCTCTCCCGTTGGCCGACCAGGCCAGCCGGGCCGCCCGCTGATCGACGACGGCTTGTGACGCCCCGCGCTCTCCGGAAGTACCATCCCCTCATACTGGAGGGTATGGTTCGTGTCACGTAAGTTTGTCGTTTCCCTCGTAAAGCCTGGTGCACAATATCCACAATTCTAAACTTGATCGTGCGCTGGCATAATTAGGCGCCTCCCTGTAAACATTTTTAATCGTCTGAAGGTCACGTCTGGCCGTAGAGCTGGTTTCACAATACTGCGATGCGATGCGATGCGTTGCGATGAGCTGTGGCCGATCAGGATGAAGCAGCAGTCCATCGCTGTGCGTCGGCGACGAGTGCGTTGCGCGAAATTCTTGCGTTACGATTGTTGGCGACAGCCTGCGACGGAGAAGAATAAAAAGTGTTTGTTTACAAGGAGAGTAAAGACATATATTTGTTTATATTTTGAAAACGACGGTCATGTTTACGCCGACGTCTCTGTATGTGTATTTTTTTTGTTTCTGCATGGATGTACAAAATAGAAGACATGGTTTCTTATATATATATATATGAACCATGTCATAAAAATTGCCTAATAACATCAAAACAATACTCCTTATTCTTATATGTCTCTCGTTGTCGCTGTATGTTGCTGCGTAGTTTTCATCGCACATCGTGTTCAATACTGCCTTGTTTACCTTCTGCCCACTCATTGTTACATTCGTGAGGTCTGAAAATGCAATTTTCACCCTTGAAATAGATAGCAGAGCAGTCTCAGACGGCGTCCATCGCCGACAGATTATAGCTTAATCGTTAAAAAGTAAGTAACTCATCGCCGCCCATCGCATCGCAACGCATTGCTGTATGTTGAACGAACTTTGCGACGGCGGTGGAAAATACCACAAACGAGCTTCACGCTTATTATGTTTCCTTAGAATTGTTTAAATTAGAATAAACACAACTTCCTGCAATGAGCCCCATATGACAACTATGCAAGGAGGCCCCTTAATTTATTTACGACTGAAATTTTGTCACAAAATAATGAGGCAGAACTTACGGTCATGCGATAGGTATATAGTTCGTCGGGCGTTAGGTTGGTTTAGGCGTTGGTATTTCCCTCATCAAGACTGGGGTCGCATTCTTTAACATTCACTGTATTTATATAAAGACATTTACGTGTAACTATCTTTACAAGGCGAAATGGTATTCTGTAAATCAAAATGTCTCCATGACGGCCTTTCGAATGCTTCGTGGCTGTTAAATGAGCACATTTGAAACTAACCTTAAAAAAATGTCACTGTCCCTGCCGGCATACATTTTACATGTATACTGACTGGCATCAAATACGCTAGGAGCTGGCAAGCGCCCAGTAAAGTTGGTAACGACGAAGAGAAAGTAGGTCCATGTTTTAACGCCGAAATAAAAGTGTTAGTTAAATGTTGCGAATACTAAAATAATTTCTTTTGCTTCCTGTTTTTTAAACGCATATAAGAGTAAAAATAATCAAATAAATATTTACTTTTCTGATAATTTCTTGGTTTCATTTGACCGAAGCATGAATGAAGTGATCAAGTTCTTGATAATATTAATTTTACATATGGTGGAAGAATATACATTGAGGATACAAGTAGACCTTAAGCAGGGCTTTCAAAAGTGCTCACTTTACCGTGAACAGCCTATATAGAGACGCGCCAACAAAGATGTCTTACGAACGAAGGCGCAAAGTAAATGGTCTAAGTATTGAGATTCTTTCGAGTAAACACGCTCCAGAGAGAAAAATTGCGTATTAAAATCAAGGGCGGATGCAGTAATCAGTCTTTAGGATGTGCGGGGGGAGGGGAGGACTTTGTAGTAAATATTAAAATATCCAACGTTTTCGTATTTTTATGTTTTTACTCCGTTTCGCCGTATAAATAATACATAAACTTACAACTGCTATTTTCAAATGCATAGTTCAAAGTGATTAATTTTTAACCCAAGATATATTTGCTGTTCTCTATAAAATACAAAATGAATATATATACAGGTGTATACAAATTCGACCGACGAACTTCAGCTGCAGGTTAATCACAAAGAAAAGTTGAAAAAATATATGCGACCTATGGTATGAAGCGAATACTGAGGGTCGTACACATCTTTGAAGGTGGACTTGAAACACTTGTTTACCTATTGCAAATTGCGAAGAAAATATTTAATGTGGAACACCAAGTGTTCGGATAATGTGTAACTGAACAAAGATCTGCAAACACCACAACACCTGTTGATGTCATCAAATTATTTCATGTAAATAGTCACGATTACTGCCCTTATTTGGGACAATTTCCATGACGCAGTGGCATATCTGGGATTTAAATTATGGATTATTTATCCGCATGTCACAAATAACGAAAAATTTCAACTTGTGTCGCCGTTTTCGAGCAATACCTGGCAGATGGGGCACGCACAAAACCCAATAACACACTGTTGCGGATATTAAAGGGAAGGGAAGATGCGAAAGAGAGGCGCATAACAGTGGCACTGTAATAAACTAGTTCTTATGTTCCAACTTCAAAAATGTGTATCTCCCTTCGAATTCACTTTAGACCGTATATATTTCTTTTTTTCGTGATCAACCTGCTGCCGAAGTTTGTTGGTCGAATTTATATACAACCTGTATACATTTACTAGACATGCAAAAGTGCCAAATATTTTCTTAGTAATGGTACTGTTTACAAACTAGTCGAGCCAGCTGAATTAAAAGCTATAGGTTTGCTTGATTTTGAAAACTGCTCCATGATATAATAAGGGTTCACTTTTGGTATTCTGTATCATAATGTAGATGAAGAAAGGCCAGACCTTCAAGTGTTCTCTCCATCATCGTAGTTTAGAGCCATGTTTTGGTGCGACGTGGTGTCGAGAATTTCCTCTTTGAACTGACATTGCAGACAAGAAGTATGCCACTCACCATGCTGCGCTAAACCCGGCCTCACATCCAATAAATTAAACAAAAACAACACTGCAACTCTACGTCTGCTCGCAGCAGCTTGTTAACGTGTATGTTGCCACTTGCTTTTTAATTAAACCAGTCAGTGTTTGCCAGACTTGGTGTTGATAAATTCTCTTAAAAAAAACCTTGAGTTCTAGTAGTCGGAGTAGAGTGCTTTTCCAGGGTCTTCCTTAATTATTTTACTATGCTTTACATAAATAAATTGCCTACAATTTGTAGAGCAATGTTGAGCTGGGAAGGGGGTTTCAATTTACCCCTTTTCACCCCCCTTGTATCCGCCTCTGATTAAAATTCCCCGAGTAGGAGAGACATTGTATTATATTTCCGCACAATTATACGGTTAGAAAAGTTTGTTGTATTTTTCGCTAATGATAGGTACCCTATAATACTTCACTCTCACGTAACGCCACGATACAGATGACGGACCTGGCCACGGATTTAGTGCTGCTATCTCGTGATGCTCAGAATTACCAGTGGCCATCTGAAAATTTGTGTTATAGGGAGAAGGAAATTTAATTAAACATTATTATTATTAAATGTACTAAGAAATAAATACCCTTTAATACTTAAAAATGCGACATAAAATACTTTGTAATAACGATATACACAACCCGCAGTTTTTCCAAACGTTTGTGGCGCCTCAAAGAGAGCCATAGAGATCATCATTAGCACAATACCACATAAAGACAATTGAAGACACGAGTGAATGAAGATGTTGCGTTACAAATTCAAAGTTCTGGGTAAATTGACGTCAAAGTTTCTTAAAATGTAATTTTTCTCTCTGTTCGTCTATCTAAATTATGGAATCCGTCCCTTTCTCAGGTGAGACACTGGCAGAACAATCGCAGAAGGGGACAGATTCCAGGCCCCGAAGCGTCGTGAAGACTTGTAACTCATTTTGTGTGTTATAATTTTTTCGTCGTTCTGTGTCCTCTCTGTTGGTTTATCTATTATTTTCTCTGGTTATTTTTGTGGATTCTGTGTTGTTCGTAGTGTTGAATTATTTGGTGTTATAATCTGACAAGGATTACTTTTTCCTGACTTGTGTTTCAATGTGGTTTTTTCCTATTTTTGTGTGTGTATTTTGAGTTTTTATTGTTTAGTTGTGTCCACTGATTTTGTTTTTTCATTGTTTTGTTCACTTTTGTGGTGTTTTCGTTTTAGTGATCGTACTGTATTTTTCTTTTGGTTTGCGTTTGGTGTCTGTTCTGTTTTCTAATAATAAGTTGTTCGTCCGTCTTTTTGGTGTTTAAAATATATACAAATTGTGACGGTTCTCAAACCACCACAACTTCCCTCTCAACCTCCGCCTACCTGCCTCCAGTACTATCCAGGAAGAGGACATGATGGGAAGCCTTAATCAACAAAAAATTTTCTAACAGAGTAGTTTGATAGTTACTATCATTGCTGGCAATAATGTATGGGTGTACGTACACACAAATGTCATAACAACCACTTTGGTTTTTTTCTTTTCTAGTTTAATTTCTGGCCACACCTTCTCTTTTTTCATTAGGTTAACAATTCAGTTTCAAAACAATCATTAACAATATATTTAATTTAAGATTCCATAAAACATACTTAAAACATCCAGTAATTCTCCCAAAATACATTTCTACTGAACACATACATAAAATAACAACAAACAGTACCCCAATATTTAAATGAAGGTCACCGAGGCCTTTTGTCTCCAAAACTCAGGGCTTGGTTATCGGTAAAGCGATCTCACCTGGTGGTTTCTACATAATCAGCAAATTTTCCGTCCCAAATGAGCAAGCTGAACATTCCTTTTCATATGCGGTGCATTTTTGTTCTGCCTTGGGGAACAGTCTACTGGTGAACGCGATGGGCACCAGCGTCCTATTTACTCTCTGGCTGAGAACAGAACTTACAGCAACCTAACTGGCATCAACAGGCAAAAAAAATTTTCACAAAAATTGGGTTGTGTCAAAACAGGTGGTGACGAAAATTTTTCCTTCCAAAGACAAACAGTTTTTCTTTGCTTTGAACCCCAACTAAACTCCAAATTTTTTATTTTCATATAATTAAGTGGTTTAGCTATGTTAGCGAAATCATGAATAAACTTAGCATAGAATCTTACCATACCCAAACAACGTCTCAACCCTTTCAAATTCTTAGGCACAGGAAAGGATACTATCGGCCGTACCTTCTCAAGATCTGTCATTAGAGTACCCTCAGAAATTACAAATCCCAAGTACCTCACATGTGTCTCCACCCAAGAAATGTTTTCCGGGTTTACAGCAAGCCCTACCTCCCGCACTGCTTTCAAAACTTTCCTTATATGCTCCATATGCTCCTCAAACGTATTACTATAAACGCAAACATCATCAATATTTAGGAATGCCAAGTTATAAACATAGTACATTAAAGAGGATCCTAGACATAGCCTGGGGTCCACTGGGATCCACAATTTCCCCCCATTGGTAACCGAGTCCACTGATATAATCCCCATGGAGTCACAAAAGCAAGATGTTTTCTCGAATCAGATTCTAACTCACATTGCAAAAAGGCAGAATCTAAATACAAAATAGTAATGTAATGAGCTTGACCAATATGCTGATAAACAGTATCTATATGAGGGATGGGATAAAGGTCCAGATATACTTTCTTATTTATCTTTCGGTAATAACATATTAACGTATACTTTCCCTGGGGTTTCTTTGGGAGCAAAAACACCGGACTCGCATTAAAACTCTGAGAATCCTCAACAACACCCTGGCTTTTTAATTTAGCAATATGTTCTTTCAAGGTTTTCACCTTCGGAGGAGCTACATGATATGACATGGAAACGACAGGCTCACAATCCTTCAATCGTAAAACTATAGGATACTGACTACAATGGCCTATGTTATGTCACAACATCAGAAAACTATTTTTTAATGTTTTCTATCTCTTTCCTCTTTTGTTCATTCAAGGTGTGTACCTGTATGTTCCTCTCATACGCTCGCCTTCCTTCTAATGAGATTTTATTACCTGGAGCAAACCCAAATCATAAATAATTCTGGGAAAGACTGTCCCTATATTATTTCCAGAAAATCAAGCCCCAAAATCATATCGTGCATCAGGTCCTGTATAAGATGGAAAATAATCTTCAAAGCAAAATCTTCAATTTTTATCTTCATATTGCCTACACCCTTCAAAAGAATAGACCCTCCATCGGCTACGGAAAACACCATTGACTTCCCTTTTCTTACATTAATAGTTCCTAAAGGACTTACTCTCATTAACTTATAACTACAAGCAGTACTCATGATTGAGGTTGAAGCTGCAGAATCAAGCAAAGCCCTAATATAACCCCATCCCTCTATAACTGAAAAAAACAGCAAACCTTCCCGTTTACTGGTCTTTACATAATTCACACAATTAATGCCTGCTGGATTTTGTAACGAGGCAAAATAATATTGAATATGCCCTTCCTCTTTACACAAAAAACATATAACCCTTCTTTTCCTTGTCTATTTATTCTCAGACTCCTGTAATACAGGGAAAAAATGCCGAATATGAATCTCTTTCTTACAATGATAACAAATTACCAAAATCCTTAAGTATATCAATTTCAACTTTCCCTAATATCTGCTCCTTTTCCTGCTTTATTTTCCTAACTTTCTATCTTCCTTCTTGTCAACTTTATCAATGACAGAAACAACAACCTTATGTTTCTTACCCAGAAGGCAATGCTCAGTACTATGATTTATTTTCCCACACACTCTACATTTGTATTTCACCTGATGGACATCCCCCAAAGTAACTTCCACTTTTGACACTAACTCTAAAAGCTTATCCAAAGAATTTGGCTTCTCTGGAAAAAAAATCTACTGTATTCAGGTAATAAATTATGAAAAATAACTTCAGCCAAATAAATTTCATCATAAGGGCTACCCAATATCTCCACGAGCTACATCGTATATATCGCCAAGTTTTGCATAGTTTCCTCATTTTTCTGATATAAATCAAGAATTTTAATACGCATGTGCATAATGGCTACTTCTGACCCGACTCGCACTAATACTTCTTATTTTAATGAGTCAGTTCCCAATTCTCTTCGATGGCTTTCCCCCAGATACATTGCAATGCCTCTGAAGCCCGAAACAACAATGCTGCCTACACTACTCACTTCTCACAGACATTAAGTCTAATTATCTTTCGCAACTCAACAAGAAGATTTGTAACTGTCTGTAAACTAGGTGTCTTAAAACTTGGCAATCTATTCTGAATATCACTTGGGAAATAACGCAATAATTTAAACAATAAATCTGGCTCACCCATTTTCGGTGTGGGTACTCCCTCTGAGGCCTCCGAGTCATCATCAGCCCGTACCAAAGTCCTCGCAAACTTCCGCAAAACATGTATGGTTGTTGTATCTTCATACTCCACTCCAGCATCCTTCAGCATCCTTTGGAAACTCTCCTTACTCAACTTGTGCACCCAGGCTGTCCTCACACCTGTCGCCATAATACCACAAACAAATATTGAAAACACAAAATACTTTATCTGCATAACCTACACGCTTTACAATCACCCCAATCTGGTGACAGCCACTAACCAATCAAACAGCAGAGTGCGCCGAAAATTGTGGCA
This sequence comes from Clitarchus hookeri, assembly GCA_002778355.1. NCBI lineage: Eukaryota > Metazoa > Arthropoda > Insecta > Phasmatodea > Phasmatidae > Clitarchus > Clitarchus hookeri. The sequence continues at coordinate 862,142 of NQII01000180.1, read as the reverse complement.
GTTCTCAAACGACTACAACTTCCCTCCCAATCTCCGCCTACCTGCCTCCAGCACTACCCAGGAAGAGGAAAGGATGGGGAGCATTAATCAACAAAACATTTCCATACAGAGTGATTTGATTGTTACTATCATTGCTGGCAATAATGTATGGGTGTACGTACACACAAATGTCATAACAACCACTCTGTGTTTTGTCCAATTTAATTTTTAGCCACGCCTTCTCTTTTTTCATTAGGTTAACAATTTAGTTTCAAAACAATCATTCACAATATATTTAATTTAAGATTCTATAAAACATATTTAAAACATCCAGCAATTCTTCCAAAAAACATTTCTATTAAAGACGTACATAAAAAAACAACCAGAAATTCTTCCAAAAAACATTTATATTGAAGGCATACATAAAAAAAAACAACAAACAATACCCCAGTAATTAAATGAAGGTCACCGAGGCTTTTTGTATCCAAAACAAGGGGCTCCCGATTACAATTCAAAACCTATTCTCATGTTTCTTACAGCCACCGATTCACACCAAAACATTAGAGCCGAGGGTATTGTCCTCACCAGTACACCCATAAGGTGTGGGTAGTACTCACCTTATGTGCTCATGCACATGTACACTCACGCACCACCACACAACCGCCAAGAGCCGAGGGTATTGCTCTCACTATACACTCACAGGGAGCGTAGGTAGTACTCTCTCTCTCACAAACACCCATATGCTGAGCCGAGGGTATTTACCTCACCAATACACCAAGGTGCAGTGCTCATGCATATTCACAACAATTTTCAGTCATACAAGTAAACTCCTCCATACTCATAAATTATCCCAGTGTTCCAGACCACCAACTACTTCGAGTACCCCCACAGGTCTAAGTCCCGAATACGTTCTTCTCAACACAAAGTCCTGCGTTCACAGTTCAAAGGCTAAGTTCCACTCTGGGCGTCCAGCAACTAAGTCCCACCTTCACTGTACAGAGACTTTGTCCCACTCTGGGCGTCCAGAAACGAAGTCCTGCACTTACTTCAAAACCTCCGTAGCTCGAGGTGAAGTTCCTTACACATCCGCCTCTGTGCCTGTCCAGTCGAGCCTCCAAGGCTCTTGGCGACAATCTCTTCGATCCAATTTTTTTTTCTGGCGAGCCCCTAATTCCCACTATGCTTCATAGTTCTGTAAGCCCTCCAGCATGCATGTTAGTAACTAAGATGGTTGGAGAATGGGATGCATCTCAGGGCAAGCCCTTTACGTTTAAAAGCGACGCATGCATCGTGGCTATAGCAGGGTTGTATGGTGCCATGGCCGCAATTGTAGCCATGGACATACCCCGAAGGAAGAAGGGTCTAGATGGAAGGGCACAGCAAACCAGGCAAAGCAGAGAGGGCCTGTGAAAATCTGTGCGACATTCGCGGAGGATAAATGTAAATTACTTTGACTGTATTGGGACTGGAGAAAGTAGGGTAAGTTGTTAGTTAACGAAGATAGACTTTTGTGGGTTTGGTGTAGGGTGCCTGCAGTGTGCCTAAACTTCTTTGTTCTGGTGTGCGCTTTCATCCAAGACCGCACCTGACCACTCCCCTCTACCGAAGACGAGGGTGGGCAGGGGCGGATGACTAACGTTCTGCTTCACCTCAAGAAATAATTTATATTGATGTATTTATAAGGAAGAATGTAGGGATACAACTTTCCTTTCAATAAGCCTTTAAAAAGGCACTTAACTTTCAGTTGCGGTGTTATGGCACTAATAAGTGCTAAAACACCTCTTCTCCTCGGAGCTCTTAGTTGACACTTTCTTCTCTGACGAGCGCTCCCACTGGAATCCTCCGCGTTTTTTTTTCCCCCGTGGTAGGGACGGGAGATTTATTTTTTACCTACTCTAGAAAGACTTGCCTCTCTTCGTGTTAATTTTTTGATTTTACGTTATACATTCACAGATACACACCAGAGAAGAATCTTGGTGCGTAAGAATTCTGAAGGAGATCTTCGCGGGTAGACTGTATCTCTCTTCCTATCCTTATACTCCTCGAATCAATATTCCATTTTTCAGGATGGGCTTTCATAACGCCTATACACTTTGCAATATACACTGGAGAGCCAAAAAAACTGGTATAGGCGTGCGTATGCAAATATAAGAGGTATGGAACCAATCAAAGTAACGCGATGAGGTCAGCAGCGCCTATATAAGACAACAAGCGTCTGGCAAAGTTGCTAGATCGGTTACTGCTGCTACAATGGCAGGTTATCAAGATTTAAGTGAGTTTGAATGTGGTGTTATAGTCGGCGCACGAGAGATGGGACATAGCATCTCCGAGGTAGCGATAATATTTGGATTTTCGCGTACGACCATTTCACGAGTGTGCCGTGAATATCGGGAATACGGTAAAACATCAAATCTTCAACATTGCTGCGGCCGGAAAAAGATCGTGAACGAACGGGACAAACGATGACTGACGAGAATCTTCAAACGTGACAGACGTGCAACCCTTTCTCAAATTGGCGCAGATTTCAATGCTGGGTCATCAACAAGTGCCAGCGTGCGAACTATTTAATGGACCATCATTGATATGGGCTTTCGGAGCCGAAGGCCCACTCGTGTACCGTTGTTGACTTCACATCACAAAGTTTTACGCCTCGCCTGGGCCCACGAACACCGCCATTGGACTGTTGATGACTGAAAACATGATGCCTGGTCTGATGAGTCTCGTTCCCAATTGTATAAGGCAGATGGACGTGTACGGGTATGGCGACATCCTCATGAATCCATGGACCCTACATGTCAACAGGGGACTGTTCAAGCTGGTGGAGGCTCTGTTTTGGTATGGGGCGTGTGCAGTTGGCATGAAATGGGACCCCTGATACGTCTAGATACGACTCTGACAGGTGACAGATACGTAAGCATCCTGTCCGATCACCTGCACCCATTCATGTCCATTGTGCATTCCGATGGACGTGGACAATTCCAGCAGGACAATGCGACACCCCACACGTCGAGAGTTGCTACCGAGTGGCTCCAGGAACACTCTTATGACTTTAGACATTTCCATTGGCCACCTAAATCACCAGAAATGAGGATTATTGAGCATATCTGGGATTCCTTGCAACGTGCTGTTCAGAAGAGATCTCCACCTCCTCGCACTCCTATGTATTTGCGGACTGCCTTGCAGGATTCATGGTGTGAAGTGACTCCTGCATACTTTCAGACATTAGTCGAGTCCATGCCACGTCGTCTTGCGGCACTTCTGCGTGCTCGCGGTGGCCCTACACGATATTAGGCACGTGTACCTGTTTTTTTTTTTTTTTTGGCTCTTCGATGCATATTTCCTCCACAGAGGTAATGTTGGCAACAAAACGGGGCGAGAGTTCACCGCTTGCGTGCTATGTCCGACAGCCACAGTAGTGTATTGCCTTGACGGTGCGTCGTGGATGGTCCCGCACCGGCAAGTAGGTACCAACGTCAAAACTTTTTCCTTGTTGCGGGGAGTTGATGCTGAGCGTCACGTGTGTCAGGAACAATATATCTGCCCGTGACTGACGGAAACGTCCCTGGAAGGAATGTATTTAGCTTGATAGCGCCAAACTTTATACAACGGAACCGAAAATTTGCATTCCATTACATAGCTCTGGCTAAAAATTAACAACTGCACATCTCCCCAGGATTTCCTGAAACTGGCCTGCCTCGCCACAACCCCACATCGAGGGTTTCTCCCATCATGCACGTACTAGCAGCTGTGTATCCCTGAAGCGTGACGCTAAAATATCGCGCGAGAAACGGTTCCCTCGACCTTGAATAACCATGAACATAAAAAATCCCAACAAACCCCAAAAAACTCCAAAAAGTTTCCAACAAATTCCATAAATTTCCAACAAATCCTAACAAATTTCCAAAACATTCCAACAAATTTCCAAAACATTCCAACAAATTCCCAAAAGACTCCAAAATATTTCCAAAAAGTCCAAGAAATTTTTAAAAAATTCTAACAAATTCCCAAAATATGCCAACAAATTCCCAATATATTCCAATAAATTCTCAAACTATTCCAACAAATTCCCAAAAAATACTTGACTCAAGACTCAAGATCCAATACCCTAGAAATGAAATAAAAAAAATTCGATTGATTGAATATAATGGGGCCCGGAGCTCGGAGCTGTTCATGTTGTCATTCTGGTCTCCCGGCGGATTTGTGTTATGGATTTCTTTGTGGTGCTGATTGTGGTGTGTGTGGTTCTGATTGTGGTTTGTGGTGCTGATTGTGGTGTGTGGTGCTGATTGTGGTGTGTGGTGCTGATTGTGGTGTGTGTGGTGCTAAGTGCGGTGCTTATTGATATAAATATTGTCGAATAAACCATTCTTTAATTACTTTCTTAATTTTTTTTATTTTAATTTTTAATTTTTGTGATTTTATGAAAAATATTTAGAATTTATTTTTGGGTTCAAGGTTATCCAAAGTCATGGTAACGGGGTTAAGGTTATAGATGTGAGGTGAAGTTGAAGGTCATCCAGATCTATCATGTTGGTCGGTCTCATCACTGCCACCTAGGTGTTGAAAATGTAAACAAATGACAAACGAAAACACGAATATGGCGGGTGGAGTGCATTCGACAGAATGAGCATTGACGATGGGGACAGGGGAGGGGAAGTTTAATGCAATGTGATTGATTAGTGGGAGGTCAGTCGTCTACTGGACATGGTGCAGTGGGGAACCTCTGGAAATGTAATTTTATTATAAATTTTTAATAACAATTTTTTAATCATTTTTAATTAATTTTTTAATTAATTTTCATTAATTTTAGGAAGTTTTTAAATAATGTTTTGTGGAGTATTTGGTAATTTTTGGGTTCATAGTCATTCAAGGTTACGGGGTCCTAGTCAAAGGTCAATTTCAAGTTCACTTGGTTATAATATGGTGGTTGGGTGACATAATAACATGGCAGCCGAAATACCGGAATGACAGAGTATGATGCCAGCTTCGTATCTGGGCCCTGTTATGTTCAAACATTCGAAATTGTTTTATATATTTTTTTATATCTGCTCAAGGGTCTTGGGTCAAGAGTTCTGAGTCTTGGGTCTTAAGCCTTAGGTCTTGAGTCTTGAGCTTTGAGTCTTGGGTCTTGGGTCTTGGATCTCGGGTCTAGGGTCTTGAGTTGTGGGTTTTGAATCTTGAGTCTTGAGTCTAGGGTTTTCAATCTTGAGTCTTGAGTCTTTAGTCTTTAGTCTTGAGTCTTGAGTTTTGAGTCCTGAGTCAAGTGGCAAGGGTTTTTTGTTAGAATGTTTTAAAAAAATTTGGGGATATTTATATTTTTTGGAAAGTTTTTGTGTTTAAGGTAATTTAAGGTTATCATAATCGGGTCGATGTCATGGGTCAAGGTCATCGACATCTAACATGGCTGATGAGGTGGACAACGGTCGACCTGGTGAGGGTCGGTCGTGTCGGGAGCTTAATTGATTCTCCTGTCATCGAATCCCTGACCTCCTACATGTACATCTTTAAATAATTTTTTATTTTTTTTTATTTTTTTTAAGTTTCTATAATTTTTCCGGGTATTTTTGGAATTTTTTTGGTTTCATGGTTATCTAAGGTCATGGGCACGGGTCAAGGTCGAGGTTACCTGGATCCAATATGATGGTCGGGTGACGTCACAACATGGTGGCCAGCCAGCGCCGGCGCCGATGCCCGGTGCCTGTTGTCCCATTTAAAATACATTGCCCCAGAATGCATATAATCATTATATTCTACTGCTGTTAATAATCCACATATTTTATTTGTAAACTGGCAGTATTTTAAGGTCTATGTGTGTTTATTCTTGACCCAAGCAAATGAATTACAATTTTAAAGAGTTAAAGCATATGAGTATTTCGAGCAGCATACCATTCCATTTTAATTATTCATACGAAAAAATCATACGTCATAGTTTCGCGTGTTTACTATTGGCTGAAACGATATGACATCATTAAGATCGGGCAATGTTGAGTATCTGCGTATTTAGTTTACTGTTAGAACAAAACTTAATAACGCCACATGAGGCTAAAACTAAAATGGAATGAGTATAGTAAATATTGCGACGCTTGTAATATCGACAAGAGGAAGTGGTGGTGGAGATTAATTTCTAGGTGAGTCTGTACTTATAACCTTATGACTATGCTAGGCCACATCGCCACACTAGGGTAATACTGTTCTAAGCATATATTTCAAACTCCACAATTTGGCATCGATGTTATAGCAGGGGGACAAAATCTGATAATGGTGTCAACCCACTGGAGCCTCTTTGCCACAAGCGGCAACTAATTTTTTTTTCTGAAAGACCTTGTCATTACGTGTAAAAATCTGCGTTGCCAACTTGACAAGTAGTTGTGCATGCCAATATATTGGATCGAAGATGGCGGCCACTGAGTTTTCATGTAAGAGATAACTTAGTCCATAATCATCGGTTTTCTGTTTATTTATTTTTTCATATGAAAGGCAATGTTTCGTTCTATATTTCATGTATTTTTTTACATTTTCATCTATTCCTAGTATTTTTTCCGTAAAATTACAAGAAAAAAAACTATTTTCAAGTTAATTTCAAACATTTACGGATCTCATCTCGGGATTATTTGATTTAAAAAAGTGCATTTGCAAATGAATCCTTATTAAAATAACATTTATTTAATGTCAGGCCATTTTCTTATAATACCCATCAGTTTTCCCGAAAATTATGCTCAAATTTCGCATAGATGATTTTGTTTATCACAGTCAAATTTTGCCATTTTGGGTATCAAATTTAAGCCTGTGACGACTGTAAACTATCAAAATTAGAAATAAAGTATTTTGGGGTCATGCAAGGTACTACACTGCACTACCTGACCCTACTTATCATAATAAAACAATTATTTACATGGATGTATTCTGTATTTCAGGAACTCTGCAAGCAATTCAGTAATGCGATAGATCCTGTTGGAGAACTTAGTCCCACCAAACGTGCGAAAAATTCATCAGAAAGTCTGCGACGTGTAATATATTTGAAGCCAGACACTGAGCAAGAACTCACTGTTAGTAGCTAATCTAGTGTTGTAAGGCTTGAGGAAGCAATAGGCCACCAGAAGTATGTTCCCGCATTCGATACTTCCTTTGGCGGAATACTTGACAGACTAAAACGAAATGTGAACAATGTTTATGACAGTGGTAAGGTTTCATTTTGGCCCCGATCGTGCCACACACTTGCAAAGGCCATATTGAAAGAATAACAAATATATTAACTAAAACAGGGGAAAATGAAGAATAAGTTATTCACAACCCCAGGCAGCAAGTTAACTTTCCCCTTATTTTCGTAGATATACACTATTACTCCAGTGGAATGGTGTAAGTGCATTTGTTTTGCAAACAACATTGGAATAATAAATGCGCTACGCCGAGTGCTTACTTTCCAGCCTGCAAATAGGTTACTATCTATGCTCTCTTCAAAAAACAATATTTAACAATACGACATTGGTGCAGAAGATTTAATTGCAAATGAATTACCCTACCATTCTGAATGTAGAAGAAAACAAGAGATAAAACAAGGAAATATTACATTACAGAGCCAAATAACACACCTTGTAAGTGATACTTGGTGTACGTTAATTGCCGAATTATATGTTGGCTTTGCACAAACATATGTGTAAACTGTGGTCCACATTTTTGAATTTTCTTGTTATATAGACCAGTGTTGCGGGAGGATGTGGTGAACGTCCAACCACAAGTCTAAGAAGAATGAAACAGCTTCTTGAAGACCACTATAAGAAACGCATCACATTTCAAAAGTAGAGAGGACCAAGTCGTCCTCTTTTCGTATTTCAAGCTGTAATAGTACGTAAAGCTGTACAAGCTGCTGTGATTTCTTAACAGAAAGTAGGAAACCACACATTGCAACGGAGGGAAGAGTTTTCTGAGGCACTAATATCGTACTATGCTGCTTTTATAATAAAAAAATGTTTTGAATTACACTTCCGGTATAGAAGAATAAAGTGATTTAACCTAATCACATGCACAAAAATATGTCCCAGATATTCATTACACAATTTTACGTTTAATACTCTAGGACTAAGAATGATTATTAGAAAATAATGGGCGAGAAATCGAATTTAAAGAGAAAGATGTTATAAAAGTGGTCCAGGATTTATGGTATCTCCAGTCAAAGGAAAAGAAAGCCGATATCAAAACACGTCGACATAGGTATGACTGTACTTTATGCTACTAGACCTAAAAAGCTAGTTCAAGTCCTCCATGCTGCAGAATGCAGTATATCGTGTTATACTGGAACCATGATTGTGCAGAAGAGTGTGGAACAATTCACAGAGCACGACGTGGTCATACCCAGAAACTTATTGCCTTAATAGTTCGTCCACATTTCAGCAGACAGAAAATACGTTTGACGGAAAACAAACACTTATCGCAACACAAGTGGTAGTTTTACAAATAGGTCCAAAAACAATCTGGATGTGTAAATAAATGTTATAGGCAACGATAAAGCCCTTAAAGCATCCTTGTGTGATTTTAATAAAATTGCCACAGCTAAGCTTGTTAACAGGAAAAAACATGAAACCAATATTACATGTAGTATCATGCAGCTATCATATAAATAGGAATGAAACAATACATATGACAGGTATGCGGTCTGAGATATTGTTACGCAGGAAATATTTAGGTTCTGAATTTTGTTCATGATCTATGTTTGAAATTTTTCTCTGGTGCGACAGCGGGGCCGCGAGGCCCGGGTGTTTGCAGAGGGAGGTCGACGTCGTCGGTTTGTGCTGAACTTTTCACGGGAGTGCTTCGTCGTCCTAGGGTTCAGTGCACCACATCAGTGAAATGCTCAGTTTTCGCCGGCGCTCGAAGGCCACTATTGCAAAACGGGTGGATGAAAGGTCTGGCCAGCCTCTAGTTCAATTACCAAGGACTTGCTGGGCCAATTGTGTGCACGAGCGATGTTCTGGTGTCAGTCCGGGGAGGTTTTTTGCTCAGCCACGGAACGGGGAGGCTGTGTCACATGCGTAACAGCAGTTGGTTTCGCGGTAGCGTATGTTTTCGCCTAGGTGGACCCTGGGCCCTGCCTAGGACTCGTTGTAATTTAATGTCGTTGTCCGATCGGGTTTGGTTGCGATTTCGGTTGTCGGGACGCGAGTGATGAGGTCAGGGCAGGATGCTAGTCTGCCCCTTCAGTTGGATTATCTGCTGACGGTGGGTTTTCCCTTTTTTGGCTCCTCGTCAAAAGATGAGTCGTGGGTTGACGTCAGGCGGGTGCTATGAGTGGGCAGTAGAATGATGATGGTAAACTCCACGAGTCTGGAAGGCGGAAGCCAGCATCAACCATTGCTCCTGATTATCACTTCGTGTAGTCGATAAGTTAGGTTAAAGTTAGGTTACGTTAGGTTTGACTTGGTAAGTGTCCCTGTTAGTTGAGTATTCTGATTTATATTTATAAGTTAACAGACTCTCCCTTTCAGACTATCAGGCTAGGTGTGTTTTTTATTTGAAATTTACTTTATTACAGTCAACCGAGAAAGCCCTTTTTAAGACCGTTTTGCTATGTTTCAATTCTTGAGATGTGCCTGACTGTTAGTTTGGATAATTAAAAAAAAAAAAATTGTTATAATATGTATAAGAATTCCAAGGCTTCTAAATTTTCTCCCCATCTAAAGAGTAGAATAGACCCGTGGAAAGGAATAAAGAAATGAATCGAAACTGCTAAATGAACCAGAGTAATAAATGAGTATTNAAAAAAAAAAAAAAAAAAAGCCCTGTACAGGGCTGGTTTGGCGAGGTCCCTGGATCAGTTAGAGAGAGATGGAGAGTAGCCTCTCGCTTGCCTTGTCTACTGCTAGACTGTTAAGCGAGTTATTGTATCTAGTTTATGATTTATTTATTTCAGCACTTTTGTTTCAAAATCCTCCTCCCCCGCCCCCTTTCTCAACACCGGGACAATAAGGATGGAAACTATAATATTGGAACCTACATCCCTATTATGACATTGACTATCTACCCTTCCTCCGATTCCAAACGAATACCTCAGCAACACAAGCTGCAAATGCAAAACAGGTGTTGGATATGTACATGTTCATGTAGACCTGAAAAAGTGCCCTGCTCTCAAGGATGTGCTTGCTGTAACGGCTCTGCGCAATATAACAGCCTCAGAAACAGAATCCACGATGTAGAAATTTAAAAAGAACTGGTGAAATATTCATGCATTCTATTAATACAGTACTAAAGAGGAATTTATTATAATTACTTCATTCTAAATAATGCAAACAGTATCTGTAATGATGTAAGAACAATAGTACGTTATCGGATAAAATAATTAATTATAATATTTTATTAAAAAAATTTTTATTTTGAATAGTTTTGCATGTCACAAAATTATTGTATTGCTAATTTTTGTAATTTACGGTTGGGGTTGTCTTAAATTTGATACCCAACATGACCACATTTGGCTGCAATTAACTTTCCTCAAAAATTAAAATGAAGTAAATGTATACTACATTTGAGCATAATTTTCACATAAACTGTTGGGTATTAGGGAACATAACCTGATATTAAATAACTGTGCTTGGCATAAGGGTTAAATTGTTCATGTAATTATTAAAAATCAAACGATTCCGAGTCGAAATGTTTCAATTTACTTCCAAATTTTTTTTTTTCTTCTAATTTTGAGGGAAAATGATTGGTTATAGATGAAAACAGTGCATGAAATGTAATAAAAAAAATAGTTTTCACATAAATGAAAATTAAAAATTGGTCGTTAGGGACCTAAGATATCCCTTGAAAAAAATTTCCGTGGCTGCTATATGCCGTATTTTATCTATTTCATTATGGTGGCTAGCCCAATTACTTGTTAGGTTGCAAACACCACTTTACTCAAGCAAAAAAAAACATGGTCTTTCGAAAAAAGAAAACAGTTGCCGCATGTGGCAAAGAGGTTTCCGCGGATTCATGTTGTTCTAAGCACCCTTTCAGATTCTTTGGTAAAATGTGTGGCCAGGAAGCAAAATGTATGTGTAAACACTGTTACAACTGTTTTAAAAACAAATTTTGTAAAAGGGCGTTTTATCCGGCACTAGGGGAACCAAAACGTACATGACTTTGCCCCCTCACTCCCGTCTTCGAGTACATTAACGTGTTCGAATTAGCAGACTTTTTTTAAACAAAATGGCTATGTCACCCGATTTTGTATAAAATACGGTGAAGTATTTTGCAATTTCTTATTTCGTTTTTGTATGCAGTAAACCTTTACAAAAACAAGAAATTATCAAATCGACCCAACTGAAATACATAATTAACCTTATTTGGAATAAGAAGTGTGGGTTTTCATCAAAATTAATGATAATGATTGCGATCATTAGGACAGTTGCAATTATGTTTACAGTTAATGTATTATATTGTAAAATTTGTTGCTGGATTGCTGAACAAGTGACTGTCGACAACAACTTAGCACATAATGATAAACTACAAAAACGTAAATTTACTAGACTTACATTACGAAATTGTCGTTCAACCAAAAACTTATCCCCAACAAAGCAAAATAAATAAAGAATGTGAACTAATATTATAGTATAATACGAGACGAGACGTGATGATGTTATCCTCTTTTTTTATGAGAATCAAAAACTCCGCACTCCTGCTGCTATCTACGCAGGACTTGAGAACTGTATACCGTTGACGGTGCCTGCCGGTAGGTAGAAGCACAATACAACCCAGCAGCTCCCGCCAGCCGCCGCGCGGCTAGGGATGGGCGAAAGTGTTATTTTCGTGTAACAGGTTCCAACGTTCCAGTTCCGAGTAGATTACATGTTCTGGTAACACGTTATATTTATAATTTGTTACCCTGAACCCTGTTTCGTGAAACTGTGGGCGTGCGGCGTGCGTATGCGCAATGCTAGAAGTCGGAAGGAGAAGTGGCAGTTTTTTTTATTTCAAATTTGTAGTGGTAGATTTATAACACATTATTTGACCGTAAACATCACATCGTGGATACTTTTTTACGTCATCTGCCACAGAGAAGTATGTCCACGGTTACTTATTTTCAGTTTTTTGTTCATTACAACACCGACACTCGCACAATTAACTTAGTAAAAAACCTAATAACAATTTATACTTTTATCGTGAATAAGTACTATACATTGTAAGTGATGAACACATAGCAAGGAAACTGAAAAACACGGCAGTGCCCACTGTAAATAACAAGTTGCCAGCAAAACAGTTTGTTGCTGTTTCGAGCGCAAACAAAATGGAAAACCTGTAACGGTTCGCGATGGAACAACGAAGCTGTCCGTTTCTGTTATGAGCGCAACAGGAACACAACCGACTGCGTATAACTGGTTGTGTTGGAACTACTACTCTGCTGCCGTTTTGTACGCAACAGAACCGACAACGAGAACGAGTAAATGCCTCGGTCGGAACTACGAATCTGCCTGTTATCGTTATCAAGCGCAGAGTTAACAGCAAATAACACCCACGATGGAACTTCCTATCTTCCGTTATTCAACTTTATATTACCGTGTCGCTGATAAGTCTATAATAAAAGCATCGTATTCGTCAACAGTTGCAAACTTTGCGATTTGCTTATAGGCTATTTTTGAAAGTGCATCCTTGAAGATATTTTTTTTGCTGGCTTAAACATTATCACTTATGTTAAAAAATATTTCTGCATCAGAATCAGACATGCAAACGAAAATATTCATCTTACCCCATCCTTTATTTAACAGGGTTCTCTGTGGAACGTGTTCCTCGTGTAGCAGTTATCGTATAGGAACAGTGTTATTTTAACTGTTACGTTATATGCCGCCCATCCCTATGCACGGCCTCATTCGATGCCATGTAGTTGAACGTGACCTCTGAACCATTTATTTATTATTATTTATGTTGCTTAAATGAGTTCTTACTGCCAAATGTTAGGTATTGAATAACTCTTATAATCTAAAGGAATTACATCATTCCGTTAACGTATCGCTCAAAGTCGATTTCATAAACACTCCGCAGCTTTATGTTATTCGATTTTCAATACGAGCAAACTACCGGAATCGTAGAGCGCCAGCCTCTGTGCCCAAGAAAATATACAGCGCTCAGAGTAGTAGACAATGGACTCTTACTGTCTGGTAAGCCGTGAACAGTAGGCAGTGCCGACGAGAATTATACGTACGATTTATCTGTGCCCGTTTCGGTAGCTGTGCCTTGTACTGTACAGTAATACCCCGCTTTACGCGACCCCGTTATGCGCGGTTTCACTATAACGCGAAATTCAAATTTCGCGCTCAAATGCCTCTCATTACGCGAAAGAGTGCGTATAAACATAATGTAGTCATCAACTTCTCTATGGTCGCGGGAATCCCCGCTTCCTCTGAACATT
>NQII01000180.1:766972-848513 GCA_002778355.1 Clitarchus hookeri | reverse complement strand
CAACATTATGAAGGCTATTCACAACATAGAAGAGGCTTGGAAGGAAGTTAAAAAGAGTTGTATGAACGGGGTGTGGTGTAATCTTTGGCCAGATGTAGTGGAAGCACCTAGAAGAATTGTCCAGATGCAGAGACAAGTGCTTGAAGACATTGCTGCAATGATTGAGGGGTCTGAACTTGAAGATGTCGCAGTAGAAGATCTCGTAGAACTTGTAGCAACGCACGACGATCCTCTCAGCAATGAAGATCTGATCGAGTTACAGAATAATCCTATCTACGATGAGGAAGAACAAGTAGAAGAGAAAGTTTTATCTTCAGGGGGAATACAAAATGCTCTTTCAAAAATTTATTCAGGTTTGGACATATTGCAGAGTATAGACAATAATGATGACCGTGTCTTAACCGTGTGTCAAACTATTAAAAACAGTGTTGGGTGTTATGAACGTATTTTACAAGAACGTAAAAAAATTGCTACCCAAAAGACAATAGATGTATTTTTCCGTAAAAAATAATTTATAGTATGTATGTATTGCATAAAGTGTTCTTAGAATTAAAGTGATTGATTAAAATGATTCGTATTTTTTTGTATTAAATTTTGACTATGTTTAATCATAAACCTCGATATACGCGAATTTCAGTTAACGCGATTTTTTCCGAAACGTATCCCTCGCGTAAAGCGGGGTATTACTGTACTTGTACGCATTGGCTGTCCACGGTAAAGTGAACACTTGTAAGGCCCTAGTTACTTTTTTATTTCAGCCTTTTTTTACCAACTGTTTAAATAAATATTGCCATGTAAGTAATAAACACAGTTTGTAGATTCCACCGAACTCGGAATTAAACGTCTAAGGCTAAAATAAAACATATTTATTGACTATTATTCCAAATGAAAGGGCTTTCAAAAGTGATCACTTTACTGTGAATACCATATAGGAACAGATCTTGTAGCGATACATGACAAGTTTGAAACATGCGATATGCGCAGTGTATAGTATATACACTGCCTAGAAAATTACGAATTCATTGGCGCAAATTTCATGCTAATATTGCGATTTATTAGATAACAAATTATGTGTAATGCCAGTTCACTATTTCAGAATCGCAAAGGCAAACTCATTATTTTCTCAGTTCCCTTTTCATTTCTCCGTCGTCATGTTCTGCGTAGCTACTTACTATACATTATAGTCAGGGGGGCAAAAACTGAAATTGGGGAGGGGGGGAGCAGTAAATTCACTATCATCCTTTTCCTCGTTAAGGACAGACACATCAATATGAAACTCATTCTAGTTTAGAATAGTTTTCATTAAATAACAAGGCTTTTATGCACTGTCGGCTTTTAGTAATCGTGCTTTAAGTATTAGAAATATGTAAATTTTAAATTTATTTACAAATAAATTGTATGCAAAGTGTAGCAAAATAATAACAGGTATAAATATCAGTATATTTGTATGATGAAATACTTTTTTTCTTCGCCAATCATTAAAACAGCTATCATAACTCGGTGTGGCCTAATATGTTCATCATAAGAATAGACGCCAACCAGTTAAATGATACCTTTCTTTAAACTGTACACAATGTTTGAAAAATGTTTAATTTAGTAATTTCATTATTTATAAAATAAATAGCATACTGCCCAGTAAACTGCAAATAATAAAATGTACCGAAAAAAAAAACCAGCTAGGTTATTTATTATCTAATTATTTAGTAAAAATGTATTAGATAAGACTCAAATGAAAATTGCGCAGTCTCATTTCTTGTCATTACAGCTATTGTATATAATAATAATACAAAAAAGTCTATTGACACGTACGTGTTTAATTTTACTCAACTTTGCCAAACAGTTGCACACTATAATTATTTATGTTCACAAACTCTACTTCATCCACCGTTTGCTGATAACAATGAAATAAGAACAAATGATTCGGGCGCTCTTGACACATTGTAGTCTACAAATAATTTTTCCGTTTCTGAAGCACAAAAAGGACCGTTCAGTAGTAGTTGATGAGACTAGAAAAACCAGGAGCAAGCGAATTATTCCTAAGTGCGAACAAACAACGCATTTCATGTTTAATTCCTTTAAACTTTGATGCTACGGTTGCTGCAGTTCTGAGACCTGAATATAAGTCATGTAACATTTCAAGCTAGCTATATAGTTTGGTATGGTCAAAATTATGGTCACTTAAAACGGCAAATACTTCTTCACTTTATGCATTCTGTAGGAAGGACAAAGAGTGCTTTCTGAAGAGTGCAGTATTTATCGAATTTGTTGTGGCCAAATAATCAACTCCTGCAGGACTATATGCTGGATGCGTTTAAGTGCATGCTTGTGCCAAGGAAGTGGAGAAGAATGAGAGTAACTGAACTAGATTTTAATTCCATATTGGTCCATAATTCATTGAAGCTCTTTTTGGTACACTTTGCTGTCAAATATTCCAGTGTCTCAAGTACTTTTGTGTTTTGTACTTCAATACAACAGTCAGTTTTGTTGCGTCATCGAAAACTTATAAACGCACAAGGGGCACGAAATATGTTTCTGCTTTTCAAATCTGGGCGAGAGAGATTTGGGCTGCTTTTAGCGAGGTCTTGAGAGTCAAATCTGGGCGATATTTATACTTCTCAGCTTTCTGCAATTTCTCCGAGGAACTCTAACAGGACTGGATACGATTCATCATGCTACGGGTAATTTGTAGCACTTACAAAAAGTTTTTCAGATACAGTATTTTCTTTGCCCCCTCTTGCCCCTCCTGCAAATATTCAGAGAGGAGCAATATACCCTTGCCCCCTTCTATTGTTGCGCCCTTGATTATAGTGTAGCGCAATTTTTTTTCCTATTTGAATGAACAAAAAATAATGTTGCTAAGCGTACTTTTGTTATCCCGAAATACTGCGCATACAGTTACCTCTGTTTTACTATACGTGCAGCGATTCTATATGCAATTATACAACTGTAGCTTGGGCTCTGAAATGTGGAAGATATTTGAAATAAAGATGAATTGTCGTTAGAAAATCCTATCGTCGAACCAAAACAACGCCTTAAATTTTTAATATTCTTCATATTTCAGACGAATTGGTAATTTACTTTTGACTTCCGTGGTCAAAATCTCTAAGACGTTCGGAATAAGTTGTGCGTTCAAATCCCTGGCAAGACAAGCATGTTTGAGCTGTCGTTATAAGTAAATTTAGTGAGTGAAGTGAAGCAATTTGGGCTACTCTTAACAGCGAGGTCTTGAGAGCCGATGAGGGTGGGAGAGGTGAGTATGGAGCAGCGCTGGAAAGATGGGACGGGGGGAACGAGAGATCCCCGAGAAAACCCGCCGACCAGCGGCATCGTCCGGCACGATCCGGGAGTCACCCAGTCTAGGATTGAACCCGGTTCGCCTTGGTAGGAGGCGAGCAGGCTAACCCCTTAGCCACCGCAGCCCCATAAGTAAATTTAGATTCGTTCGTAAACCATACCCCCCGACTGGACTTCTAGCATAAAGGAGGGGTAAGGTGATAATGATCACAGTTCGGAAACATATTCAAATAATATGATGGTTTAAGTGTACAAATACGTCTTGAAGACCAGACAATAATATGTAGGGATGTCAGAAGCGCAGTTTCAGGTACAGTCACGGCAAAATTGTGGATACGTCAGAAGTTCACGCACACTGTCGAAGCGTCCATTACATAGCACGTAGTTTGTCACCACAACAAAATAAAAAGTCAATGAAAACAAAACTATCACTGAATAGGTTGACATATTTATATGAACTTGTGTCCTAACAGTATTATTATAACCACAAGCCAAAATCAACCAATTTTTTGGGACAAAATTGCACAAAATTTATTTTACAGTCAATCTACCAAATACTTTTCAAAATTAGGTTTCACAATTCTAGTTCAAGCAATTGCAAGCACCTAGCCATCTAATTATTGTGAACCAATAACAATTCAATTTACACTCTTCCTAATCTATAGTGGGCCAAATATTGGATATACTCTGTAACTTAATTCCAAATAAAAATTTAACATTTATAAAATCCACATTATGCTACTCTAAATGTATTAATAAATGTAATGTGTGATTATTGATCAATTTTATACAAAAATGTAGCAATCCTCAATGACCTTAATAAGCTAAGTCAAATAAACCCCTTACGTACCTAGTAGTGAGGGAAAGAGGCCTCTGCCTTTTCCTGGACCACTCGCACTAGTTCCCGCAATCTATACTACTCAAAAAAAGTTTTTAACCACCTACAATTGGTTGCACATGAAGAATGTTTGCTGGGACAGTATGTGCATTACAAAAATGCATTTGTTAAGTATGGCCTGGTATTCTGTATAGCTAGTGTGAATTTCATCCCATGCCTTCTCTTGGGCTATGATCAACCAACCGAGTTACTCAAAAATCCCCGCGGCGCAAAACTTTTTTTATTAGTGAATTTGGCATAATAATTTATCTTTTAGTTTACTATACAACATTGTTGAAAAATGCGTAATTTTACTGAGAAATAATTTGTAATTTTACAAATGTTTGTAAGAGTACAAACCCGCTGGTGGGCGGGTTTCATGAGGATCTCCCGTTTACTCCCGCCATTTCATTCCGGCGTTGCTCCATACTACCATCTATGTTTTTAAAAACTTCACTAAAAATTATTTTCGCCCATGTATAGTAAAGTAGGCTCATTAGCTACATCAGTAATTTCTTGTTTTGTTTGTTTTTACAGTTTTTCTAGATTATATAGAAATTGCATTTCTTACATAAAATGTTTGTTTTGTCACTTTAGGTTCTTTTACTTGATTCGCTTTTTGTTCCCTAGTTTGTATTTTTACTAGCGACACGATTACTTTTACAATTTACCTAGTATTGAATTGAACTATTTTTCTCTTGTTTGCTATACTCGTTTCATTCATCCTTGTCACTTAATTTTTTTTGTTTGTGTTTCAGTTTTGTGTTGCCCAGCAATTAGGACAATGCTGTTATTTCTTCAATTAAGTACAGAAAACAATGAACCAGCACTATAGCTTCTTGCCGTGTCGGTTATAAGTGTTTGAATATTAGGTAAGTCTTTCAGATGATACTACAATGTTTCCACCAACCTTGATATCCGTTTAGCTCAGTATCCTATAGTTTTGTGTTTAGTATAATGCCTGAACTCTTCACCGTATCAACCTCTGGAATTATCTCATTATATGTGATAAGTGGCTGTGTCTTCGGTTTATTGTGATCTGCGCTAATTCAATTTTACTTTGACAGCATTAAGATGTAGGTATCCTAACAACCTTGGGTTTATTTATCTCTGTTTATAACATACTGTTAAGATGTAATATTAAAATTCAAACAGTACCGTACTACTTTACAGAATTCCTTAAACCAGCGTGGAAGGTTCCAGTCTGTATTTTCTCATGTGACACTGAAAGATAACAAATCATGAGTTTTACTTTATTGTGGTTGGAGATGCAATAAAAATATGGGAAAAATATTGTGGACAATATTTCTTAAGGTATGCCGTATTCCATGACAACCCTCGCTTTCAAATATTCATCTGAAAAGTAAAGCCATGAAGGAAAGGATACTGCCCGGCTAAGAGCGTTTATTACGGTTTAGTTGAAGGCTGCTTTCGCCCCAACCCTTGTTCGCTCCTTCAAAGTCTTCGTTTTTCTACTGTAGGGAGTTCTCCGTTTGGAGAACACGAGAGATAAGTTGCGTGACATTTGCATTATGGTTAGTCACGCCTATACAGCATGGTATCGTCACACATTCCAAATAAAACCTTTGCAAAATCACCCTACATGACATGTCTGGCAGTTTTCCAAATAAATCATATATTATAAGCATGTTGTACTTTCATTTACATTCACGTACCTTCCTTTGTGGTTGGATAAAACTTTAATTTATGTTTGATTGATAAATAAAAATATTTATTTCATAGGCAATATGAATTAAAAACGGAGGAAAATGGATATATTAATAGTGGCTATTAACAAATAGATCTTAAGTAAAATAATATTAATTTAAGTTTTTTAAAAGTTATTTGTGAAGCAAACGTTTTGAAGAGCAATTTTTAGGTTTTCAAGAATGCAATGTTGGAGACATATTATAGAGACGCTATATATAAAAACTACCAAACCGGCCCCAGCTTCGCCCGGTAACAGACGCAGATAAGTGAATTTGTTTTATACTATTTAGAGTCCAACGCAGGAATACTGTACGTTCGTTTCTCCAGACTTTTTCTTTCCAGGATTGTTAGCGTTTTAATTTCACGTGGCGGAAGAATACGTAGTAAGTAGTCCTGAAGTATAACTTAAGCAGGACATCAGTATAGTTGCAAGTAACCGTGGATAGACTATGCAAGAAATCTCAAGTGTAAAAATGTTGCCCATCTTTATGCATTCCACTTGTTTGCACTTTTTTCTACATCTTCACTCCTTCGCTATGTTCGGATGTTAATTCGCATCAGGACTCATGCGAAAAAAACTGCACATTACTTTTCTTGCCGTACTTTCGACACCTAGGCTACGTAAGCCACTTTCTCCAGAAGTTTAGAATTATTGCCGCGAGAAAAATCATTTTAAACAACTTTGACTTCCACTCAGTACCTGCCAGCTGGAGTTGGGCAACGAACCTATTTATGTCATCTTGAACAGACATAAAAGGCAGTGACATGTTGTATATAGTATACCACTGTATGTAGTAGTTATTTGCTGCCAATGTAAAATAAATCCAGAAACTGCATGAAAACATTACCGGAACTAAATGCAACTGTATTAATAGGTAATTAAGCCGCTATTTTTTCTCAGAATTGTACTGAATGCGGTTTTCTTTAATACTAGACACACCGTGTTTCCTAAAATGCTATGTTTCGCATTGAATGTCTATAACGAAGAGTTATAATAGAAAAGCTTATTTCTCAGAATTACGTGTTATTTCAATCTGATATTTCATATTAATGGCATTAGAGGACCTTGGTAAGTTTGTCATTGCATACCATGAACATTATGAAGTTTAGATTGAATTGAATGACTTACGAAAAAAGAGAGTGTAGAATACAATTGTTTCTTTACATATTTTCATTATTAGGCATGAAGAGGCATCACGAGACACAAACATATTATTATCTTTCCATTATAATTAAAAGTAGTGACTCTGATTCAGATTCCAAGGATAACTATTTCACAAACTTCTGCGGCGTAGAGATAAAGATGAACTTGAATTTAATTCGCGTACAAAGATCAAACGTGTCAAGAGTTATAATTACATAAATATAGGTAGGCGAACCAGTTATTTGGACACTAATAATCTACACAGATGCAAAGTACCACGTTTAGACCCGATCTGAAGTTCACACATTAGTGGACTATGCAAAATGTTACAGTTAATCGAGAACAATTTTTTTTTCTGATAAAGTACTGCAACGTATATCTAATTATTTTTTTAATTTGCAGTTCAAAGTTTTTAACTCTTGCTTAGGGGGGAGGCCGCGGTGGTGTAGTGGTTAGAATACTCGCCTCCCAAAAAGGTGAACCGGGTTCGATTTCCGGTGGGGTCACCCTCGGATTTTCGCATGTGGGAATCGTGCCCGATGATACCACTGGTCGGCGAGTTTTCTCGGGAATCTCCCGTTTCCCCCACCCATGCATTCCGGGACTGCTCCATACTCCGTTCGCTTCACCCTCATCGGCTCTCAAGACTTCTTCATTTGGGGTAGAGAACGAAAGACGATGCCACATACATAACTGATTTCCTTTTCTTAAATTATAGTCGTATACTACTGTACATTGTATGCAACAAATATATTCGAAACCAGACAGAATTGCGCCCGGATAGGCTTTAACTTTGTGGCTGGACTAGTAGCAATGTAATAGGTATGGTGAGATAGACATAACACTCGGAGCAAAACACTGCTCTCCAAACAGACAAAACATATAACAACCGCTGCCAAGAATTCCAAAATTATACTAAAATGAATACCAAGCAGAGCCACCGAATTGTGATATAACGCGTGAATAATAGGACTACGAATTTAATTAAATAAACTGTAAAATTACTGAATGTCAGCATTTCTAGTGTTTTGAAAAGTAGCTGGAAACTTTAATATTTTTAAATATCAAATAATTCTTACCACACTATAATAGCTTTAACCGGGAATGAATGTGTATGTGTACTAAGTAAGGGCACCTGACTTTTATATATTTTCGACTATGCCAGGCACATACTTTCAAAATGGCGACTGTTTTAAAATTTAGGGTGATATGCCACAAACTATTAAACGGATTTAAACCAAATTTTGTATGCTAACAGTGCTACTTAAAAGCATTAAATTCAGAGGTGAATATTCTTGTTGGTCCGCCATTTTGAAGATAGCGCCACATGAAAAATAAAACTTTTACGTTATATTTCTATAAATATTTAACCAAACTTCGCCGAATTTGGCATGTAAATAATACTCCGATAGGCCAGGTAAATGTAAGTAATTGAACTTAATTAGGCACTTATTTTCAAAATGGTGGCTGTATACATTCTTTAGGTTTATTCGGTATAATTACCATACTGTTCGACCAATTTCAAACCAAATTTTGTACGCTGGCAGTATCTATTACAAGCATCATACAAGCCAAAAAACAACCACTTTTTGGCTATTTTGTAAGATAGCGCTACATGAATTAATCAAGTTTTTGTATAATATGTCGGGAAACCATTGACAGAATGCTACCAAATTAGGCAAACAGGTAGTACTGTGGCAGTTGATATGTACATATATGTTTCAAGTATGTGAGACACTTATTTTCAAAATGGCGGTCATTTATTTATCTTAGCATAGTATGCTATATCTTCTAAACCATGTAATCAAGCTATTTTAGTTGTGTGTGTTACATCGTCGAAACCATGTAACTAATTCCAATGAAACTTGTATCCTGGCTGTTTATATTACAACAATCAAATGGGTCCACACAAAATCTCTTTTGTCCACCATTTTGTGAAATAGTACCACATTACAAATTAAAATTACGCGATATATCCGAAAACAACCGATTTTTACCAACTTATGAAAATAAATAGCACTATGCAGGCCATGTAAACTGATAAACTTTGAAAGGGTCAGAAACACATATTTCAAAATGGCGCCCATATAAATATTTTAGTTCAAAATGTTTTATCTACGAAACTACAAACCAAATTTCAAATTAACTTCGAATGCCTACAGTATAAATTATACACATCACAATTGTCTATGCAGAACCTAATTTCTCTGCCATTTTATAAGATAGCCCTACATTAAATAATACCATTTCTACGTCATAACTCGGGAAACAATTTACCTATTTATTTCAGATTTGGCGAAGAAGTTGTACTGTGGTAAGCCATATGAATTTATGTTTTCGAAATGTGTCTCTTATTTTCCGAATGACACCTATACAGAAATTTTAGGTTAGTGTGCTATATCTACGAAACTATGTAACAGATTTTCATTTAACTTTGTATATTGTATCTATGATAATGATCGAATGTGATAATACATACATTTTTTGACCTCCATTAATGAAGATCGTAACGTTAACAATGGTGGTTTTATGCCTTATCTTGAGGACCAATCAACAGATTCATACAAAAATTTCACGAAGTATTGTTACAGTAGGGTATGTAAATTAACATGTGTTATGTGCTGCAGGCATGTTTTTTTGGGGNGGGAGGGGGTTAGTAAATAAATAAATTTAATTTGTTGTATCTATAAAATATTTTAACAAAATTTAACAAAATTTTGACGCAAATAGTATTATTAAGCGCTAGATGTTGATTTTCGAAATGGCGGTCATATAAATATGTAGATATATTTGGCATATATTTTTTAACAATTTAATTAAATTCAATCAAAGGTTTTATGCTGATAGTATCTATTAGAAACGTCCTATACAGAAATTCTTTTTATGCAGTTTTTATAAGATATCCTTGTTTAAAAAATAGAGTTTTTATGCCATATCTTGGAGACCAATCAACCGATTTCTACCCAATTATTCACACAAGTTGCGTTATGGTAGGCAATGTAACCTTATGTGTTTTTGGTTGCTCGGACACTTATTTCCAAAATTATGGCCATTTAAATATTCCAACCCTATCATTTAAAACATTTAGACTGATTACATAGTAAGCTGATGCTCCAAATCCTACCACCGTGATGCAGTTGAATGCACGTTAGCTTAATTTTACGAGTTTTTTTTTTTAAATAATCCCGGGTAAGTCACTCGTGTATTTTAATTGTCTTGGTAATGTTTCACATGTTTCTGGTTTCATATCTAATGATATTGTTGTCAACGAGAGGTCAATGCCTACGTGCCATCAAGCTTTTAAGAATTTCACTAACATTTATATGCACACATGTAGAGGAAAATAGGGTAATTATTTATCAGTAACTTCTTGTTTATTTTTATATCTGATTTGACAGCAGTGATTAATTAGCCTTAGGATCCTCCATAAGAAACTGAAACATGGCCATCTTAACGCCACATGTTACATAGTGTCATTACTTTGCGATGAAAGCAAGGTTATAGGTATTTAACCACACGTATTTAATTCAGTAGTGAGACGCACTTCGTGAACGGTATGATGAATGAACACGTTACCTCTACTTTAGCTATTTCAACTTCCTTCCACGTACAAGTTTTGAGCAATTTTGTGTGAAGTTTACGAGGTACCGCCCAAAGTAATTATATTGTTTGTCCCATAACTGCATCAAATCATTATTTTTTTATTCATTGTAAGGTTCAAAACCATTTATTTGATAAGGAATTTTGTATGTCACGCAATTATTTGTTTTGTTTGTATTATTTCCCGTTAGTTAAAAAAAATTGTTCTCTAAAATCGAAACAATTGAAACTGCTCCAAATTAGCAAATTTAACTGCAGATCCGTTGAAACTTCTCCACTTGAATCAGTAAAATTATACTGATAACTTTAGTTCCTATAGTATTTACTTATTAACTGTTATTTGTACTGATTCATCGTGAATTGTGTTGGACTTGCAGTAAAACCTCAGTGTACTCCACTGATTAACCAGGAGAAAACAATTCATTCACTAAAAAATCAGTAAAATAATTTTACTGAATGAAATCACTAATTAACGTTTAGATTGAGCGTTTTTTTAAGGGGACCAAGCAAATGTAGACAATTTACAATATATAAATATTACCAAATTATTAATGTTATATTATTTGCAGAAATACATATTTGATTTAATTACGCCGTCTTTGGCGATGTTTGAGCAAATATCAAAGAAGTCGTTGATTTTCTCCTTAGGCTAATTCTCGATTACTACTTCTTTGGACTAATTTATGTAGTTTGATGAAGCCAGGAATTATTATAATGTCTCTCTAAACATGTTTATGGAGACTTTTATTTCAGAGTTGAAAAGTACAAGAGTAGTTTTTTGCATGATTCGGTGGAGTAATTACCGTTATGTCCGCCTCCAGCAGATATGATATCTGGCTCAGCACATGCGTCGCACATCATGTATCTATTCGCATTATGTCGTTGCGCGAACTCATCATTTCGTAACACTTACGCATTTATCTTCCTATTGTGGTCAATAAAACTGTAGCCGAACTGTTCAGAAGTCCAAACAATCCCATGTAAATCTGACTCAAGTTAACCGTAGCCATAGCATAAATTTAATAATTATTTTTTGCAAATAAGACGTAATTTTCAAATTGTGACAATTTTCAAATTTTTACAAACAAGATATAATATATTTTCTGACGTAAGCTTAAAATCTAGTTGAGGCGTAGAGTATTTTCTACGTTAATTAAAATAATTTTTTGTGTAATTAATACTTTACCGATTAAAAGAGGCACCAAATTTATTAAAACTACTGTAACAGGAAACATTTCATCCCCATATAATATGGCTATAGAAAAAGTTAAAATTAATTAAAATGAAACTTATTTGTAATTACTGTGTTTTGTACGTTTGTCTTATAGTAGAAGACTTACCTCCCAATAACGTTACACCGAGTAACCATTAAACAAATGCTTATTCCAACACATATTTAACACGGTTTCCTTGCCAGTACAAAATTACATCAGCACCCCACACAATATTAATTTCGATCTTACTAATGCATCTCAAGTATTCTTACACACTCGGCGTTCAACAAGAACACACAACCCGAATAGTTAAATTTTGTTTGTGGATCCTTAAGGGGCAATGTGGAGAACACTACATTTTAGTGGCCATCTTTTTCAAAGTTCTTCATTTCTTTCCCTTTATTATTACCTTTATTATCTCGCATCTTCGCCTTTATCTTATATCACTTCATAGTTCATTTGGACTAGAAACGGCGCAACTGATGGTCAGCTAATCAACACAAACGATATTTTTCTGTGTTATAGAATTCGAATAAAGGGAAGGGCTGTAAGGGAGATAAAAAGCAAAATCGAGATAACATATTAAGGTGAATATTTTTTTCTTAGTAAATATCATGCGGCAGTAAAACTGGACAAGACAACATTTGATTTTTCGGGGAAAATTCGCATATATTACGTGCGCACAAAGGGCACTGAAAACTCACATCTTGATAAGGGATACATACGCATAAGAACTTTTGGAGTGATTAAGTTCATGACCGAGAGCTGACGATCAACACGGACGTTTGTCTCGACATCTTGGGAATTGTGCGGACTACCACAAAAACTGAGCACACAGTCACACGCCAATCTGCAGCAAGATTGGCGTGTGCGCTTTCGGGCATAGACAAGACATTTCCAGTAAGAAGACTTTCAGAAACGGTCCAATTCCTCGGTTTCCACGTTCACCACACGTAACACCACTGGAATTTTTCCAGTGACGTTACGTCGGGAGCCGTGCGTCCCGGATACCAGTTAGCGGGATTGTTGACCTGAGGGCCCTTATCAGGAATGCGATCTCGGATATCACGTTGGACATACTATGCTACACACAACATGATCGGGTATTGCCAGAACGTTCTCCATGCTACCAAGTGAAACTGCACAGAGGTCTGCTGATGTAAGTACGTGCAGAAGACCGAGGGCGACTATAGTGGCATTGGTTTCCGCACCACAATTTTCCAATATTTAGAAAGGGATTACGGGCATGCTGTATTTAAGTATAGAAGTCACCACCCAAGTCTAAATATTCTAACACATTTTTCCTCTAGAGTGGTGATAGTATAAGCTCGCACGTGGCGAGTGTCAATGCCGCTCGGATATCGGCAGGTTACTCCTGGTAGAACTTGTAAAAACTTCTATGGCACTTCGTTTACTACCATCAATTTCACTCCTCAAATATTTTCTACTCATAAATATTCCGTTGTCAGCATTCGAAGGCTTGAGGAGTACGCTCATCGCTCGTACAACCACTGCTTCTTGAATAAAACATTGCAACAAAAATCGGTGCCCGTGCACGTGGGCTAATAGAAACAATTATTTCTCCAGAATACAGTTAATTAGGAACAAAATGACAATGTCCAGCATCTAATTTAAAACAGAGTTATAGCTTACAAATTTAAGCTAGTTTCATAATTTAATTTTCTATTGACAGAAAATAGTGAGAATTTAAAATGTAAAAAAAAAAAAAAAACAGAGTAGTTTAATAACGTGGTTGTACAAATGTGGGTAATAGATGAAATGATAAATCTATATTCCCTGTTCCTCATTATTCATCTTACGTATTTTTACAGATGTTGAAATTACTAGATGTTAGCAGCATAAAAATTACTGCACTGTTTGTATTGGGGTTCATATTCATTAAACATTTTAAGCATGCGTGTTCAATACAAACTATTTTTGTAAATGCAGCCTTTCAACAAAATTGCGGAATTAATGCTTACCGTTGTTAAGCTAGCAAAACGAGTGAATTGATTACACGCAGTTAATACAAATTCAGAAAGGATAGAAAGAAGATGTATATTTAAGGGGCAGCACCTCTGCTGAGACTAACTAATGATCAAAATTGTTGCATGAATGTGAAACACTTTTCGAATAACAGAGTAACATGAAATATAACTGGCACATTAAACAAATTTTTTCTGTGATAGTGTTTAGAATGTTACTACGAAATAAAGCAAGCTTAGGGCAAACGTTGTATATTTATTTCACTGTGAATAATTTAACACTTAATGTATTATTTCCTTCTTAGGTTTTTTACAGATGAAATGTAGGAGATTTACACTTAAGCGGAACACAACGCATGATATAAAATGAAAAATGTTTACATATTATTATTCAGAAAAAATATTCGTCAGTTCACGACGGCAATTCGTGTTTCTTAACTTTAATTTATGCAGTACAGCAAGTAAGTTCGTGGTCTGCTTGCCCCGAGTAGGCAGCTACGCACACTGGCTACCATTTACAAAGATGCATATCGTCCCTCAAAATAATCACTGTTGACCGCTATACACGTCTTTCAACGTTAGTGTACCTGTTAAAAACACTGTTGAAAGATATTGGAAGAAAGATTTTGTACAGTTTCTCTTGTAGCAGTCATTATCTACTCGGTCGAATGAAATATTCGTCCACGTTGCTGTGATTTCAAGTGGGGAAAGAGAGAAGAAACCACAGGTTACGAGATCAAGTGAGTATGGAGGGTACGGCAACACGGTGACCTGCTGCCTTGCCAGTTCCTCTTGGACAAACACAGAGCAATGTGCAGGGTGTTATGATTCAGTAAAAGCGGACAAGCATAGCGAACAGCTGAGACGCGTTGGTATCCAGGTCAGGCGAAGAATCCCAAACACATTACAGCTATAATAGTTTATAAACTACATCAGCGAAGCGCCAGCGGAGCTCCCCTCCCGGCGGCACGGTATTTGGGACAATTACGCCACCAGAAACTATATAATACGGCAACACTTTGTACGCTGTCAGTCTGTCATGTGTGTGGACCCACGCCCAGATGAAGCCATCAAGATGCAGCTTGGGTGGCCGCTCGTCGCCTTCCGACTCAACACTCAGCCTCCGGCGACTGTACCATTCAGGTTAGTCGTATACTGTAATTGATTCAGACCTTCTCGCCAATATCTTATATTTAATATATATCATAATAGTTCAATTAAATACCTGCTCTGTTTTCATAATCAACTTCCATAGTCCGTAGACACTGGTATAAAAAATTAAAAACATAACAACTGGTGTAGGCGCCGGGTATGTAATTCTTATACTTAAATAATTTCCGTTTATGCCAAGAATATTTTCATTAGTACTAAATTAACCACCCTAACTGTATGTATATAGTAAGAGTGTCATAAATGTTTTTATAGATTACATAACTAAAAGTCACAAAAAGTATTTTATTCTATAATTTAATTGCTCCAGGGACTTAATGCGACAAATTAAATAACATATTCAATTTCAAGTATGCTATTTGATCCAAGTCGTATTATTAAACGCGAAACAGTAATATTTCCGTTGATCGAGTTTCTCAATAATACTCAGAAATATGCATGAATAAATAATTATAATTAAATCACAACTCTTTCTTTTCATTTCCACGCACACAGAAAGAATTGAAAGTTTGAGATGAAAGTAATAGGAAGGTGAAATCGTAAGGTTATTTGAAGTTGCTGAATTACTAAATGAATTTTTAAACATACTTTCTAATTTAAAGAAAACCGTAAGTGAACTCTTTCTCAATGTCATTCCAATTAGAAATAAATGAGGAAAAACAATAATTATAAAAGGAAATTTTGCAAATGTTTACATTTCAATGCACAATTTGAAGTGGGGCGGGGNGGGGGGGGAACTAATTTTAATTATGAATGCTATTTATAATGTTTAGGGCCCTACTTTAGATATATAATTTTCCCACAATTTTATTAACGTTTTAGGATAACATTGTACTAATAAACCTTTTCTTTTATGAATTGACAGCGCAGCCGTGAACACTGGGCATAGCTGGAGCCCCACGGAGTGTTCGATTCAGCCGTGACGAAACAATAAGCGCCGCGCCACACTGCGTTTCCCGCCGTAGGTCTGGCGCAATGGCAACCAATCAGCAAGTTCCTACTTCGCGCGCGCCGACGCCGCATCTCCGTCAGTAATAAGGCAAACACCGGCACACTTTCAACACAATCACAACCGGCCGGTATTACACTAACACGCGCACCTAAATGCTTTTTTAACACACCAACACCACTCCACTGTATTATAGTTGGCACTTAAAACACAAAACATATCAGTAGACTGAATGTGTCGTCCTTTATTTACTATCTTTGTTAATAAATTCCATTATTATTTAATTTTAAGAAAAAAATTACAAATAAGTAATTACAGATAATATAAAACATAACTGCATCTTATATATGTTTTTACTTACAGAATAAAGTAATATTAAATATTTTCTTCGCAAAAAAACACCAAGAAAAATTGAGAAAAAAAAATTTAAAAACAAAACTAAACTCAGAATTTTACATAGCTGAAAAGAAAAAAAAATTGAAATAAATTTCAGCAGTTATATTTAGGCCGGAGAACTCCCAACGTATATTACATAGTTATCAAACTTATTGAATACATTTTATATAGGCCCATAAAATACGATCAGAAAAATAAGACTTAATAATTTTCTACAAACTGGTAATAATAAATTATTTATAACAGTTATAGTTTCATAAAAACTAAGTTTTATTATTGTATAATTTTCAGGCTTATCAGCAAACTTTCAAAATTGTACAGAACTTTTATATTATAGATAACTTCATAATAATTACTGTAAAATACTATACTATAGAGATTACTTAACTGTACAAACACTGAATAGAACGGATATTATGAATTTAACACAAAAATGTATAAATACTATAAATTAATTGTCAAATTTTATTTTTAATAATGTATTAATGCTATACAGTAATTGCGAATTTTTATTATGTTTATTGTGTAAGCTTTAAGCTAGCGTAAGACTCCATACACCCTTCCCACACTTGGTATATAGCAGGTCTCATGCCGCGGCACAACTTTTGTTCTGTTGTTTTATTAATTTTTACTATTATAATAAAACTAGCTGTGTCCACGTCTCCGCTTACGTGGACTACAGAATTGTTGTTTATGTGAAATTATAGATATACATATATATATGCTACCGCGGATTTTTTTAGGTCTTTTTTATTGTACGCAATTCTTTACTACATGATACTGTTCCATCTTTAACGGTTTAGACAGCGTATTGCAAGAGAGCGCGCTGGCGGCAAACTTTTTCCGACTTGATTCACTATTATCGTCACTGCTTATTCATTATGTTACTTTACGTAACAAAATATATACTAAAACCTGGTCAGAGAACATAGCTATGAATTAAAAACACATTATTCGGATAAGTGGTTCTCGAGTGATGAGCGCACTAACAGACAGACAGACACACGTTGGGTTTTATAATATGTATAGATTAATTTATGTCCTGTGTGCAAAACGCCAATCCTATTCCATCCTAACAGACATCGACATATTATGCACTGATTTTTAAGACTTATTATGTAATCTATAATTTCATTAGGCCTATATTTTTCAGCATTGAGTTGTAATAACCTTATTGTAACTTTCACAATTTGTGTAATTCTTTTGTAATTATTGACGATGGGAGTAGTTTAACGTAATACTTTATCATTTCAATAACTTTTGTCATTATCATTTAACAATTTGTAATTCAAAATTCTTATTATCAGATTAATTTAAGACACCCATTAGGGGTATGCAGTTTTAGTTACCGCGAAATAAAAATACAGCAAGACTTCAAGACCAGGATGACGCGAATCGGTCCTACCCGGAGTGGTCTGTCGCAGTCGCGTGGAAGAGTATTTGCACGTCTTAGCTTACAGTTTCACACTCAGCACCCTGGCCGTTCAGGCGTAGTCACGGAAGACTTCACGAGAATGGCAGCTCCACCTACCTTAGTATTTCCATCTCTCTTTCGATCCTATCTGACATAATCCTACCGTAGCGAAGAGTCTCCAACCTTGTCCAGCCCTGCTGCCAGAAGATGTCTTAGTCCGCATCAATATATACCCCACACATTTTCTTCCGCTGTACCCGCTAAGAGATGAGGACATTTCTTTTTCATTGATATCGGGGGAGATGTTATAATTCAGTAAAGGCGGACAAGCATAGCGAACAGCTGAGACGCGTTGGTATCCCGGCCAGGCGAAGAATCCCAAACACATTACAGCAATAATAGTTTATAAACTACATCAGCGAAGCGCCAGTGGAGCTCCCCTCCCGGCGGCACGGTATTTGGGACAATTACGCCACCAGAAACTATATAATACGGCAACACTTTGTACGCTGTCAGTCTGTCATGTGTGTGGACCCACGCCCAGATGAAGCCATCAAGATGCAGCTTGGGTGGCCGCTCGTCGCCTTCCGACTCAACACTCAGCCTCCGGCGACTGTACCATTCAGGCTAGTCGTATACTGTAATTTATTAAGACCTTCTCGCCAATATCTTATATTTAATATATATCATAATAGTTCAATTAAATACCTGCTCTGTTTTCATAATCAACTTCCATAGTCCCTAGACACTAGTATAAAATATTAAAAACATAACAAGGGGCGTTGTCGTGTAGCAACAACCAGTTCTTCCTACGCCACAGCTCAGGACGCATACGACGAATTGCATCGCGGAGACGGCGAATATCTCAACAAAGCGGGTTTCGTTTACAGTTGCTCCTTGTTGAATGAATTCCATTTGAACAACGCCTGATGAGTCAAAAATAGTTAAAGCATCACTTTGCCTTTTGACCTGTCGTGTCATTTTCCGCCGTGGCAGTGATGGCGATTGCCAGGTGGCCATTTGTTGCTTCTGTTGCGGATCGTAAAGAAAACACCATGTTTCGCCGCCTGTTATGATCCGGTTGAGAAACGCCCCATGGTTGTCAGCACTACTGATCAGGTCATCAAACATGGTCACGCGATTGTCACGTTGGCCTTGCGTGTTGTATAAAACTCGACAAGTTCTGGTAATCGCACTGAACTTTATGGCACGTTCCATGCTAATCCCCACTGCTTCTGCGAGATCGTCTACCGTTTCTGTACGGTGGGCACGCACTAACGTTGCAACTCGTCGATTTTGCTATCAGTTCGGCTCGTCCGTGGTCAACCAGTACGCTATCATCCTCCAAACTGTCTCTCCTCTGCGCAAAGCGTTGGTGCCACTTTAATATAGCATTGCGGTCCATGGCGTCATCGCCGTACACGTGTTTCATTATCTGAAACGTTTGGTTAGTTGATTGTCCTAACTCTTGACAGAACTAAACGTTTCCCCTTTGCTCAAAATGCGACATTCTCGTGTTCCGTCGTTCGCATTCAGCTACCTTTCACAACTGAGGCCATCGTTCCTTTTATACTGTACGGTATCCACGAACTACCAGTGGCGCAACCTGTCTGATGCTATGCGGCCAGTTCATCAACTGATTAACCGTCGCTGTGAAGCGTGGCTCCTTACAGTCAGGGCACCAGACCACTAACTTATTTAATGTGGTAGTTAAACTGTAACGTTTTACGATGCGCCTCGTTTCGTTAATAGAATGTACCATTTTTAATACTGAGCGGTATTTAAGTTCTTCTCTTCATACTTACCGTAATTGTAAAAGCTTTTTAAGATATTTTAAACTGAGATTCTTTTAAAGTGGAGACGAAACATTGCTTGAACATTTCAGACTATCATACGTATTTCATAAGTGGAAGTGAATGTAGGTACACAAACGTGTCGATGAAATACGCCGAATTGGATAGGAAATTAAATGCTACAACATTTAACATGTTGAGTGATTAGATTACACATATTTTTTATTTCTTACAAATTTTTATTACTAAGCCGGCAAGCTAATATGAGATTTGCTAATCTAATAAACAAATACACCTACCTATGTCTGACATATTTTCTGCTTAATTGGGATCCCTACACGTATCCTGGAGATCTGAATGCAACTCCATAGTGACCTCTGCCACGTGCATAGCCAATCAAGTAGATGTTAGTGCACTTATTCTATAATAATACTGGAAATACTCCCTTCCGTAAATTGGCAAAGAACAATTTCCTGGATAATCAACTGAAATATAAGTGAAGTGCTCTTTAAGAACCTAAACATGAGGGGAAGTATAAAATAAAAACGTTGATACGCGACATCATTTACACATTTATATTGATTTAAAACATGGCGGTCCTTTACACTCGAAGGCCCTATTCATTTTCTTTCATCAACTGGATGCCTGTGTTTGATTTATCATGTTTACGAGCTTGTGAAATATTTTACCAAGCAATAGAGTGTAAGGTAAGCTACCGCCCAACAAAGCGGAATAAAGCGGTGCTTGCATTCAGTTGCACGCACAAGGAGAGAACAGAGTGTATCCGTCACCCTCTTCTCAACAAACGCTAAAAGTATGCTTCATGCTGATTTATTCTGCGCTGAAAAAAATTTTTTCCTTTGACATGGTTAAAGGAATACCTTTCGTTGACTTCTAATGCCCTTGGCCCTGTTAACCACTGCTTGCCTTTTGGCAAATCTCTCCAAAACTGCCTTCCCAAGATACATGTATTATCCGTCGACTCTTTTACTTTCTCTTTAATAAGTCCATAGCATCACTGCGCGTTGCCATTTATTAAATAGGTGCTGCGGTGGCGTAGTGGTCCGGGTACTCGCCTCCCACCAAGGCGAACAGGGTTCGATTCCCGTCGGGGTCACGCGGATTTTCGCAGGAGGGAATCGCGACGGACGGTGCCACTGGTCGGCGNAGGAGGGAATCGCGACGGACGGTGCCACTGGTCGGCGGGCTCTCTCGGGATCTCTCGCTTCTCCCGCCCTTGCATTCCAGCGCTGCTGCATACTCACCTCTCACTTCACTCTCGTCGGCTCTCAAGACCCTGACCAAACCTTTCCACTCCAGCATTCAATTATTTCCCATTGTAAACCTACTAATCGGTGAAGTACACAAGTATGTTGCGAATTGTCTTTTAAGTGGGAGTCTGATCCTGTTACAGAAAGTAAACGGAGACTCAGACAAAGAGTATAAAAGTGACCTTATACTGAGTTATGTAAAATAAAGGTCTCAGAATGATGAAACTGAAGGGAAAAGTGAACGCTGCTGCTAGTACTTCACGGAGTTCTACATCCGTACATCATCTGGCCATTAGAAACAATGTATTTTTATAGTTAGAGCAGGGGAAATATCCAGTGCACATACAAATAATATCGGGTTGTAAAAAAATAAAGGTGTGTAAATAATAACCGTATCACAATTACCAAGCATCCTTTCTCCATTGTTAATTGTTTTTGTTTTTTGGTCATGGGGTTTTCTCGTGATAGTTTTCCCTCGCAATTATATTCTGCCGCACATTCGTGTAACTCTTCAAGAATGACAGGCATGTACTACATACGTTCCACTTCAGAAATCCGCCGTTCAGTAGACTCACCTCCACCCTACGGTGCTTCTCCATACGCATTATTGTTTATTGTATAGTGAGACAATGAAGCGTAAAAACAGACAATTTTTTTTCTCAAAAACAGCATTGGTGAGCGCAAATATATTAGAATAATAGAAACTCATTTGCGAGTTTTCATATATATGCTTTGAGCACTTTTGAAAACAACCTTTGAAAAATGTCGCTGTCTCTACTTACATAATACCTTAACAGGCCTACAGACTATCTTGCGCCCAGAAAAGTTGGTAACGACGCTTAACGTTGATTTAAAAGTGTCAGCTAAACATATTTTACTACTGAAATTTTTTATTTTGTTTTATGCTTTTTAATGCATGCAAGTGTGAGAATAAGCAAATTCCTAATAATATCACAGTTTTACTTGAGCGACGCTTCATTAAAGTGACGAGACCCATGAAAAAGTTAATTTTACAAATGGCGGGAGAATACGAAATGAGCATTCAAGTTTATCTTTATCGGGTCTTTCAAAAGTGCTCAGTTTACTGTGAACAGTCCATAATAATTCATACGTCACTACCACACCGCGCACTATTAGAGCATTCGTAGCTAACAATCTGACTTGGGACTGTGAAACTGAGTAACAAAGACACTATTTAATGCTGTGACAGTTTACTATGCGCCACCCCACGGTGTAAACACCTATAAATGAGAAATTATCAAATTTTTATATTTGTACTGATTATCTGCGTACAATACATTTAACTTATTAATTACTTTATACAGTATTTGTAACAATCCAACATCATTTTCTTTAGAATGTTTGGTATCTAAACAAGTTAGATGATATAATATTTTTACTGTTATTTTTAATCTTGAGAGCTAGACATATGAATAAAAAATTCCTCAAATGCTAATTTATTATTCTGCAAGTCTTCACGTAAATACAATTTTCTGTTTTTGACATCCTTAGACATGCTTTAATTTTGAAGTATGCATTATAATTTTTGTAGCCGGGTAACGATATGCGATAAGTAGCCTACAGCGGGCCTATCTCAGAATAAAAGATTTTAAATAAAAAACGCACTTATTGGTTTCTTTCTAGATGCGTATATTTCTCCGCATTTGAAATAAGTCCGAAATGCTTCAGTTCACTACATGTTACAAAGAATTGTTAGAAGGCACCTGAGGAGCGTATCCGAGTTCATGAAGGATAAAAGTCTTAATAAAATAAAAGTACTAAATTTGATTTTAATTTATTCACATCGCTATTATTTACATCATTAATCTATCTATCTACACTATTACGCTTTTTATTTTTCAGTGAGTGCAATATTTAATGTATATTTTAAATATAATAAACGCCCTTCTTAATGTCTCTGTACGGTTATAGCCAATTAACTCATACTCATCATTAACGCACTTTCAGTTTCTCTGTTGCCATCATTTTTAATGTATTTCACTCACGTATCCAGTTTAAAAGTTCAGCCTGCTAGTCGCACTATTCGCTGCGCCGATGCGCGCAGTCGCAGATTTTCCTCCTGCTGGTCACTTCTATCGCCACTCGTTTCTCTTCTCGCTCGTCGTCTATCGCTAAAAATCCAGCCACTCATCAACTCCCGGCTGAGAAGCCCGTTGCACTTTTATGCTCGATGGCCTTGACCTAGGAAGTTTGACGCACCTCGAGTCATGCTGAGAGAAACTGTGGCAGTAAACCGCTAGAAAATTCTTCATAGAAACGCGGAAATTCAATCAGCTGAAAGTCAGATGCGCGCGCCGCAAAAGGCTTATCGCGGTGGCTTGCTTTTTTGAAACAAAATATGCGCTTCTTTGATTATCGTTTGTCTGACCTTCGTTCCTCCATTCTCACCACCAGATATCATATCACTACTCTGACGTCCACACATTCTTCGCTCGCGCGATGAAAATGAGCGATTAGTAACTCTATTATCAGGGTCTTTACAAATTTGTTTTCTAAACTTTTATTTATTTATTTTTTGTAGTATAGAATGATGACTGAGGAATAAAGCGAATAAACAGGCCCCTAATTTATGGTTATATGTAGACGATTTACAATAATGCAAGGATCCATCCAACGCGGCAAAAGAAATTGTGCGCATGCTGTGTACAGGAACTAGTTGCAAAGTCCGTGGGATCATATTAAGACCAGTATGCTGATGATTGACGTCTTTTTTCTTCTGAAATATGTTATTTCAGCTAAGTCGTGTTGTACGCGGAGCCTCAGACTGCGGTACCAGAAAGCCAGCATATAAAAAATTTAAAGCATGAACAGCAATAATTTCGTTTTCTATATTTCTGCTAGTTTTGACTGTGTTAAAGAAATTTTGCAAAATATACTACAATCTATTTGCATTAGCCTTAACCGCATTTGACACATGACTCTGATTATCTAAAGTCTCAGTTCATTTTAATGATCCTAGTTAGAAAAGAAGGCATGCATGTGCATGTGTGTGTGTGTATGTATATACAGACACACTCCCAAGTAAACTTCGTGAGGTAATTTATTATGCAAAATAAAGCTGGAAATACACTTATTGGAAAAAAAAAAAGGCTGCAACGACAAGAAAGGAACCTACAAGAATGTAACATGGTGGGTAGGTTTGACAATGTGGGTCATGCAGATGATTCACGTTTAATGCTCGACTGCTCAAGTGTTGTCAGCAAGGTCTTACTGCTGTGCCTGCTGGACTATCGTCCCTGTTTGCATGCTTTCCATTCTGACTGGAGCTGTTGTGCCGGTAGCACTCCTTCAAAGTGTAATATGCCTCGGAGACTAGTTCAACAACACTTCTAACTGTTGGCGGTGGGTCGCATTATAGTGCTGCGGGAAGCAGGATTGTCATTTCTCCGTATTGCATGCTATACCGGTCGTGCGGATATAACCGTAGCACGCCGTTGGCGCCAGTGGATAGAGGAAGGCACGCGCACACGAGATGCAGGATCTGGGAGACCCCTCGAACCTCACCGATTGAGACCCGAAGGATCGTCCAACATGCGCGGGGCCGCAGTGGCTTAGCGGTTAGACTGCTTGCCTCCCACCAAGGCTGGGTCACACCCGGAGTTTCGCAAGCTGGAATCGTACCGGATGATGCTGCTGGTTGGAGGGTTTTCTCGGGGATATCCAGTTTCTCCTGTCCTTTTATTCCGGCGTTGCTCCATTATCACCTCATTTCACCCTCATCGGCTCTCAAGACCTCGTTATTAAGAGCCGCCCAAATTTATCAACTCAACTCTGACATGCGCAGAGTGCCCCAACCGTCACGACTGCGGACATTCAGCAAGCAGTAGTGCCCACCCTGCAGCATCCCATGAGTGCCAGTATCGTTGGTAGATGGCTGCACGTCGCAGGACTACTTGCACACAGGTCGTTACTCTCGGAACAATGCCCACCCTGAGTGTAAAATCCTACCTTCTAGGTCTGGCGAACTTAGAAGGTTAACTAGCCAAGTGAACAGAGTGAAAGAGCGTGAGATTTTGTTTCTGTGGCTTGCTACAAATAACAGGCGTCTCGAGGGTCAGGACATTGTGCACTCTGCTTCTACGTGGCCGTACGAGTAGCAAAATGTCGTTGTTCGGCAGTTTACAAGTAGACAACGGTAACACATTCAGGGTGCTATTTGGGGGAGAGCTCCGCCTTCTTGGTGATCTACTGTTTTGATGTATAGTGTAAAAAGTAGCACCCACACCAGAATTTGCCAATAAACTAAACCTCTTAAAGCATTTACTTTGCAAAAAATTTGGAATTTATTAACCAAAACATTAGATTTTTTTTTGTTTCTTAGTAAATAGATGTTTAAAAAATACTGTTA
The DNA here is from genome assembly GCA_002778355.1 of Clitarchus hookeri. NCBI lineage: Eukaryota > Metazoa > Arthropoda > Insecta > Phasmatodea > Phasmatidae > Clitarchus > Clitarchus hookeri. Next base: position 823,327 of record NQII01000180.1, on the reverse strand, counting down.
CTTTTTTTTTACATTTATTAGTTCTATCGAAATGAAAAGATAGTTAACATCAGTCTACCAGGACTTCACCATATACCTGTGAGTAGTAATAATCTGCACTGTGCAGTTATCCCTTCGAATGACTAAGAGAGTGCATGAAAACGCTGTCGGTCTTGTTCTTCGGCCCTGGGCTCGGGGTAATAGCCTCCACAACTTGATTGCAACTGTGTGTGTATTTCTTGAGCTTTTTTACTTAAGTCAAAAAACAGTGTTTGTCTTGACTATTTAACTAAAGTCAAGTGTTCCATATGGCAGGAAAAACACCTAAGAAGATGCGACAGTGATGGGACTTCCTGGAAGAGAAACAGAAAATCTCCCGACCATGAATGGACTGGAAGAAGCAACTGACAATGTTGTTAACAAAGGACTTGCTCAAATGCTTCATGCTATTGGCAGTTTCTAAGAAGCTGGATCATGAAACAGCAAGGGAGGACCAACCAGAGCTTGTCAGTGACAATCTCAGATGAATAAAGTCCTTCTAGGCACTTATATATGGTGTATGTAAGGAAATTATCTCTTCTTTGGTGTAGGAAATGACAAACAAACTGCCTACTGAAGATTCATCTCCAGAAGACATGACTGAAGGCATTGATACCTCCGAACAGCGAGAAGAGTTTAAGTAAGACCACTGATGACTGGATTTGATCCAGAGAAGATCAATGTAGATGCAAATGAAATAATGGAAGAGTTAGTAAATTATTGCACTGCACCAGTCAGGCAAATAAATAAGGAGAACAGCAACTATTTGTTGCCAAAATTGTATCATCTAAAGGGTATGCTGCGTAGTGCTTTGCTGGCAAACATGCTACTAAAAGGCAAAGTCCAAGAACATAAAAACATGTCAACAATGAGTACTGTGACATATGCCCAGATAACTGCAAAATCTTGCCTAAACCAAGTGTTGCGAAGAGGCTAGAGGAAGAATCTAGGCTTCAGAGAAATTTGGTAAAGTTCTTGCCAGCAAACGAAGTTCAAACCAGTCAACAAACAAAAGACCTACTGCAGAAGGACGTAGATCCCTCTTCAGAAGGATTAAATATAGCATATAGCAATATAGCCCCATATTTGGGCTCTGGAAAGGTGGACTCATGATAGAGACTGACCAAATCTTAGAAAAGCTTAGGCAAGTCAAGGCAATAAAGGATGGGGATCTAAGGCGTGAAGCAAGGGAAATAGGGCCAAAGGTTATGGTGTACGACACCCAACGAGAGTTACACACAGGAGATGAATTGGTAACGAAGATCCACATCCGAAAATTGGTCACACAGGAACTACCATGGAAGAACTCAAATCAACTATGAAAACCAAGGCCAGGGAAGGAGTTTCCCTAAAGGTGAGGAAGCTCCTCATCGATGAAGGATGTATATACATGGACTATGCGAGTTGGCAAACAAATTATTTCTGTGAACCATTGCGGTGTTTTAAGTGCCAAAAGTTTTATTATTAGTCCACCAATTGTAAAGGGGTAGATGTGTGCTCTTGTTGTGGAGAACAGGGCCACAACTATATAACAGTGGTGGGTGTCCCTTACAGGTATATAAAGTAAACAAATGTGCAATTTGCAAAGTGGAAGAAAAGGAGCACAATCCCAGATCGAACTGGAAATAATGCATTGTCTACCAAAATGCTTTTGAGATATAATTCTCAAAAATGTATTATGGATGCAGTTCAAAGAACTTGTAACCACAAACTGTGGAAGGTATCAGGAAAACCATTTTTCACAACTTGTGGAACAATGATTTGGAACAAGAAAGGAAAAATCTTCGGATGTATAGGAAGACGATGAAGAAATAAAAGTTACTTGAGGGCTGAGAAGAAATGGCAGGAAAATATATACGCAAAAAGAGAGGGTATGTTAATCATGTAAGGGCTAAAAATATCCAGTCATAGAAAGTCTTAGTAATAGAAAATGGCAATGAAGATCCTTGTGGGATAGTGTACTGGCTGGTCGCTAGTAAAAAAAAAAGGCAAACTGTACTCAAGGGAATAATGTTTGATGGTATTGCTAATTCAAGTCATGAGCAATTTGTAAGCACATTCATGGAAGTAAAATTGAAATATGCTACAGACAAGACGAACTGTATGATGTTTAATGGTAACCTACAGTGAAGATACCCAGTAGTGAGATTTAAGGGTAGACCCCTAAAATTCTTGACATGTGTGAAGTAAGAAGGTGTCACGTGGGAAAAAATTGACATTCAATAGTTATATCAAATATGTTTGTGACAAAGCTGTGTTCCTGTTTGGTAAACTCCGAGGAGTTGCCCCTGCCAACTGGGACTGTACTTCTCCACACTGAAAGTGATTTATAATGACATCTTTAAGGCCATCATCTGTTATGGGTGTGCTACCTGGTATCATAAATCACAAGTAATGATCAAGCAGAGGCTTGACATGGCCTAAATAGCTGTTCTGATAGATGTAACAAAGGCACATCGAAAATTGTCTAATGGTGACTTACCAGTGATAGCAGGAGTGCTACCAGCAGATTTATTAATCACTGAAAAAGAAAGTCTTAAAAATTGGCATGAAGAAGAACTACCAATGAAGAGAAGGATGGCAAGGCAGGAGAGTCTTACCAAATGGTACCATAGGAAAGATGATGCCACTCTCAAAAGGTCAGAAAATGCATCTAACCTTTCCTCATATAAGTGACCGAATGGAGGAGTGGATTAACATCAACCATTACATAGCCCAAATGCTCACTGGACATGAAAATTTCAAGGCAAAACTTCATGGATTTGAGCTGGTACCATCACCACTCTGTACAGATGTGACCAGCCAGACACTGTGAGACACATTATTGATGAATTTGCAAAGATGGAAGACATTCGAATAATAACATTGCAACAGCTATCGGAATATGGAATGCAGCAGATAGATGTGCGGTCCACAGGTGGCAAGTCACTATGAAGATCTTCACTTGCTTCACACGAGAGACAGGAATACGACTCGAAGAATTTCATGCCTGGCTTGAAAGAGAAGAAACAAGGGGTAGCTTGAATAGTGCAGATCCTTTTGGCATGAGAGTGTCGTGTGACGGTTTAGGAATTTTAGAGCGACCCTGGCCCCCCTCCCGAGCATAACCAGGCGACACGTGGCACGAGGCAGGTGGTGGACCACAGCCATGTGGCTTGCTGCGCGTTCTACTGTGTAGGCCTCCCTACCTCCCACCCCCTTCACCCCCGTACGCCTCTAGCCTGCCGGGAGATCTGTGGAGCGCAGGGATTTCTCGAGATATCAGCNACTAGGGGCGAGATACTACCCCTCCCCCCTTCCCATAACCTTCAGAAACCAGGACACGTGTTTGGAAAGGCATTGTTCTGCGTTCTACATCTCCACCCCCCCTCACCTCCTCCCCCCCACAAGGCGCTACGTGCCGACAATTAAAACTGAAGGCTGGCAAGCATAAAAACCCCGTTTCGAGATTGGTGGGGGGGACAGTTGATTATCACTGTGCCGAGGAAAGAGTTGCGTGAAGGAATCGCGAGGAGACGTGAGCACGAGTCCGAACCACAGTCCTGGGAGATGGCAGCGGACCTTCTTCCAAGGCCTACCACATCGCCGGAGCTCATTCCCAGATAACAGCCTACCAACACTCACCACTGAGTTAAGTATAAAAATCGTCGCCCAGAGAAGCCCCACTCAACCACGAAGTCGCCCAGTGAATACGAGTAGTCAAATTAGGTACCACACCTCGGAAGGGCTGATGTATGTAGTACTTGTGTAAACTCAAGACAATATATTCGTTCTTAACAAATGAAACAGTACAAGGCTTCATTATTACAATACCCTCAACCTCCAAGCACATTATAGTCTGTGCCTGGAGGCATTAACCAAGACACTATAAGCAACACTGTCTTCCACAGTGGCGGTATAGCGTCAAGAGAATATGGCCTTTCATTTGATAGCCAATGATCTTCATAAGTGAGGCAATAGCTACGACATAGGAAAGGTCCATATTGCGCCAGAGGAACCAGATCGAGCCAACCTGTGTGAGGCAAGTGGTTCATGAACTGAATAAGACCAAGATCAAGAACATAATCTAACACAGACCAAGGCCCAAGAGCAAGATCTTTGGAGCCAAATGAGACATACTGAAGATAGGTTACTCTTTTTATACCCCCAATAACGAGAATTTCAAGCAGATTAATTACAGCTTGAAGAACTGGGGCGAATAACATCAAGGACCGAAAGGTGGGTGGCAATTGACCCTGCTTCATAATATAACACTCTGGAGGTTGGGGACCATATGAGAAAATTGTAAGAAATGTCTGTGTTATCTGCAGCATTAGCAATATCAGTAAGGCAGACAGGAAGAGGACACAGAATCATTTTTATATATAGAGCAGCATTATAGGATGCTACTGGTTATGAATAACCCCAAGAGACCAGGAGCAACTATGTCTTATGTTTTCAAAAGCAGAGGAGAAACTTTTGACCAGGAAGAAGCCAGTAAGGAAGCCTTAAAGACCTATGGAAGGGATACCTGCGATTACACCGAGCTGTTTAATGGATACAAGGTGGTGTGTGTTACTAGGCAAGCAGAAGGTATAGGTCGTGCAAGAAATGGGAAATCTTATCTTCCTCGAGAAATGTATCTGGGTACCCGAGCAGAATTATGGTCAACCTCGTCTAATACCTTCCACCTCCCCCCTCCCCAAGGCCAAGAACAAAAGGGGGAGCTAGAGAAATAAGATAGAGGTAGTCTCGATAACTACTTGAAACGATCTAATTCTAAAATCAGACAAAAACAAGGACAGACTGGCTGATGGAGTTAAGAACATCTGGACGATGACTCATGGTGAGAGAAAACCAATATACTACAGTGGTCAAAGACAATAACGAAGAAGAAAGATCACAGGATGAGTGGTCTTATGCCTTACTCAATTTGAGTACAGTTGCATGACCATTATGGTGACTGCCCTTTACACCACATCATCGTCGCCACTGACTGCAATGGTGCCCTGACCGACTGTCATGGAACTATGCAGAATGGCAGTGGTTAATATTCAGTGATGAGTCCCGCTTTTGCTCGGTGGTGACGACTAATTCATCTTTGTGCGAAGGCAATGTGAGCAGCCCCGAGATGAATGGTGTGTTGTCACACGTCACATTTCCAGATAGTCTTGTATCATGATGTGGGGTGCGATTTCACGATGTCCGATCACAGCTGGTCTTCATGGGCACTTTGACAGGCCAATGATACGTTTTCTGTTTGTGAGAACCCACACCAATGCTATATTCTAACAGGACAACACGCATCCTCATACCACTGCCATCTCAAGGTCGTGCCTTGAAGCCATAGCTACTCTGTTGTGGCCAGCCACATCGCCAGACCTATTCCCAATTTAAAATGTGTGGGATTGCTATTGAACGCTCTAATGCGACTCCACCCTACCGCAAAATGTTCAGGAACTGCAAGCGAATATTTGAGCTGCATGGGATGGATTATCGCAGGACATCATTAGGGACCTCTAAACCCCATGCCACGGTATCTGGAGGAATGTGTTCGCAAACATGACAGCCCAACCTCATGCTGACAGACGTTGTGTAGGGTAATAAACATTGCTCATATCAGTCTCAAATTGTAATCATTTCTTTTTATTGGTGACTTTTTCCTTCCTTCGTAATAACATTGCAATCCAACACTTCATTGTGTGTGCAACTGACAATGAGTGTATATGGTGCACTTTTTACCTAAACTGAATGTTAAGGGGAAATATGGGCCCTTAAAAATGGAATTTTAATTTTTTTTTTAATTTCGGAAACGAACTTAAATTTAATGACAATCCTCCGAACATTGTTTTATATTAGCCTGTTGGTATTTTCAACGTATGAGCAATCTCTCTACAATACCTCCCACCATAATGAAAATATCTGTAGTGGCCATATTCCAATTGCATACAACTTGTTTACCATTAAAAATTATAAACGTTTGATGCTGGTTTGTTGATCTGAATGAATTAATTAACAAAAATAACCTTGTTGCAACTGCCCAGGACCCGTCATTTTTTGGTAAAACGCAAACAAAACATTTCGGTGGCAGCGATATAGTTCCAGGTGTGCAGACAATAACAATACTTTCTGCGGGGAATCACAAACCAACTGTGACCAGAAAAAAATACAGGCAGCTTCAGTACTGTAAGTTTAATTAATGTATGGTATGTCCATGTTGTTTAAGTGTTAAAAATGTCCTCCGCCATCGCCTGTGTAGTGGACAGAGCAGCATACCATAGACGCATACTAGTAATATTGCCGACGTGCTGGGCACTGTATCGCTGCAACCGAAAATTTCCGTGAGTTTTGCACGAAAACGATGGATCCTGGGCAGTTGATACAAGAGGGTCATTTTTGTTAATAAGGTCATGCTGCTCAATTAACTAGTATAAAACGTTTATAAATGTTTATAATTCCTGACGGTAAAAAAGTTGTATGCATTATGGTGGGAAGTATTATAGCGTGTTTGCTCTTAGATTGACAATGTTCGGAGAACTGCAAGTTATGTTCCCTTCGTTTCCAAAATTTCACAGAATATAGGGCTTACAATTATTTCCCCCCAATATATATATTCTAGGAAGATTGTGGAGTGCAGTGGAGTGTTTTCGGCGGAAGAGCCGATGAGGGTGAAGCTAACTGGATATGAAGCAGCGCCGGAATGCAAGGGCGGAATAAACGAGAGATCCCAGAGAAAAACCGCACACCAGCCGCATCGTCCGGCACGATTCCCACATGCGAAAATCCGTCCGTGACACCGCCGGGTATCAAACCAGGTTAGTTTTGGTAAGAGGCGAGTGCTCTAGTTGCTACGCCACTGCGACCCCAGGTAAACGGCGTGCAACACATTTCCCACGTAATTTTGCAAAAGAAATCATCTCACAAAGTTTGTCTGTCAAATTCAGCGCCAACCCGTATACGCAAAGAATAAAGAACTGCGATGTAGGGAACTAGTTAGTCATTTCCTTAGATCTCGGTCCCGGGGTGGTACCTCCCGGATTTTCGCATGTGGGAATCGTGCACGACAATGCCGCTGGTCGGAGGGTTTTCTCGGGTATCTTCCATTTTCCCCATCTTTGCATTCTGGTGCTGCTTCATACTCACCTCGTTTCAATCTCATCGGCTCTCAAAACCTCGATGTTCCGCCCAAATTTTTCCACCATTACACTCCTTAAATCTGGGCTTGGGTATGCACATTTTGCGTACAACTACAGGCCATTAGGGTAAGCGGGTATGTGCAATGTTATTGTGTGAACTTTTCTGTAGGAAGTTATCAACATGACTACTACTACACTGGAGAGCCAAAAAAAGCTGGTATAGGCGTGCATATGCAAATAACAGAGGTATCGAACCAATCAGAGAAACGCGATGCGGTCGGCAGCGCCTATATAAGACAAAGGCGTCTGGCAAAGTTGCTAGATCGGTTACTGCTGCTACAATAGCAGGCTATCAAGATTTAAGTGAGTTGGAACGTGGTGTTATAGTCGGCGCACGAGAGATGGGACATAGCATCTCCGAGGTAGCGATAAAATTTGGATTTTCGCGTAAGACCATTTCACGAGTGTACCATGAATATCGGGAATCCGGTAAAACATCAAATCTTCGTCATTGTTGTGGCCAGAAAAATATCGTGAACGAATGGGACAAACGACGACTGACGAGAAGCATTAAACGTGACAGACATGCAACCCTTTCTCAAATTGGCGCAGATTTCAATGCTGGGGCATCAACAAGTGCCAACATGCGAACCATTCAATGGGCCATCATTGATATCGGCTTTCGGAGCCGAAGACCAGCTCGTGTACCGTTGTTGACTGCACCACACAAACCTTTACGCCTCACCTGGGCCCGCCAAAACTGCCATTGGACTGTTGATGACTGGAAACACGTTGCATGGCCTGACAAGTCTCGTTTCTAATTGTGTCGGACGGATGGAAGTGTAAGACATCCTCATGAATCCATGGACCCTACATGTCAACACGGGACTGTTCAAGCTGGTGGAGGCTCTGTTATGGTATGGGGTGTGTGCAGTTGGCGTGAAATGGGACCCCTGATATGTCTAGATACGACTCTGACAGATGACAGATACGTAAGCATCCTGTCTGATAGCCTGCACCCATTCATGTCCATTGTGCATTCCGACGGACGTGGACAATTCCAGCAGGACTGCGCGACACCCCCACACGTCGAGAGTTGCTACCGAGTTACTCCAGGAACACTCTTATGACATTAGACACTTTCATTGACCACCTAAATCACCAGACATGAACATTATACAGCATATCTGGGGTGCCTTGCAACGTGCTGTTCAGAAGAGATCTCCACCGCCTCGCACTCCTATGGATTTGTGGACTGCCCTGCAGGATTCATGGTGTGAATTGCCTCCTGCATATCTTCAGACATTATTCGAGTCCATACTACGTCGTCTTGCGGCACTTCTGCGTGCTCGTGGGGGCCCTACACGATATTAGGCAGTTGTACCAGTTTTTTTGGCTCTTCAGTGTATATCTATTTGCTGGCACATGGTGCCTATGCTGATGTTCTTCAAGAGAAACTGAGTATCATCTACCAAAGAGGAAGAGTTTGCTGACCACATTATCACATAATTTTGAGGGTCGAAATTCATCTGGGGTGAATATGTTATTGTACTACGAGTCTCGACTATAAATACAATTTATCTTCTAATAATTACTTTTGTCGGTACAACTTGTTGGCACATAATTTATTTTTCATGTATATAAAAATATCATGTCAAGTTAAACATCCTTCATTTTGTCAAAAAATACAAAATAAGCAATGCTTAACATTACAAAATAATTTACACAAAAGATATTTTCATGCATTCATGCGGAACGTTGGCATAGAGACGGCTCTCGTGGGTCTTAAGTGATTGTGAAATTGTAGTTACTGGCAATGCGAGAATTACAGTCAGAAGACCACAATGGGCAACATGCACATTTTTTGCTTGCACTTAGTTTTCATTCATTTGTGTGTTTGAAATGTATTTACAAAATATCATGTATAAAAAATTAGTTTGAAAAAAGTTATGATTGAATGAAAGTTTTACGGTTGAAATGCCCGCCAAAACGTGTCTGTCGCGCCTGCTCACTCCGTGACGTCACAAGTTGATGCGTGATAGGTACATGGGATAGGCATAGCACTGTATTCACAACCTGGGAGGAAGAACCCTCGAGGCTGTCTCTATGCATAAGGGCACACGGGGAAAACCGAAGTCGAGAGAAACAGGGTAAGTCCCTAGAAATAGCTGATATAAGCCCTCGACGAAGGAATCAGGGGGTGCCCCCGACGAGAATTAATGAAGACACAGTTCATAACAATCCCGGAAACGTCCTACCACACCCTCACTCCACCCTAGTGGGAGGGCACAAACCTCTGACGTCTGATGAGACACGAAATCATGCACAAAAAACTTGCGAGGTACACAGGGGAGTTCCCGATTTCTCTCTCGAGAAACTGCTGACAGCTAACTTGAATATAGCGGGAGACAGGTTAAATTCCGGTGTAGCCAAGGAAGGGGATAAGTTGTTCAGCCGAGATGGGAGGAGTTGTTCGGCAGCCACGATGCGAGGCAGAGAAGGCAGTTAGTGCGAGAGGCAGTCATATCAAGAGGCCGGGTTCAGATCCTTGCAGAGTCAATTATCGCCAGCCGAGATGGGAGTAGTTCGGCGGTTCGGCGGTACAGTCGCGAGACGAGATAGGTGCAGCCGAAACGGGAGGCGAAGCAGACACGAGAGTAGTCAGTCGGGTGACGGGAACAGTGCCAAGAATATGAGTAAATTCCTGGAAATGAGTGGCAGCCCCATACCGAGAGGCGCCATTCCCCGAGAAGACGTAGTTGTGCGCCGGATGGCGAGTCAGTCAGTCAGTAAGTCAATAGTGAGATCACCGAGGAGAGAACCCAGGAACAGCCGAAACTTCATGTGTACATTTCCGAGACAAACCCAGTAGAAGTGCCGAGAAATTATGAGTTAATTTCCGAAAACATAGTGGCAAGTTTCCAAGGAGGGGAAGTCAGAAACGCAAGCCGGACCGTTGCGGACGTCGACGCAGACTAGGAGACGGCTCTCCAACAAACAAGGAATGCCAGCCGAGGTCGCAGACACTCTCAAAGTCCACGGGAAACCATCCCGGACTTCCGAGAGAGTCAGTCAAAGCCACAGGAAGAAGCCAGCTGAGTACAGCATGCCAACGAGAGCCAGTCCGAGAATCTGACAATGGGCCACCCAACTCACCATGCCTCAGCTACCAACGAAGACAACTCACCAAAAGCCGCAGTCACAGATGAGTAGAGAAAGGTCTCCCTTCAATAACCTTCCCCGACGCATAGTATTCAGCCCACCAGCCCTTCAGGCCTACGACTTGTAGGGGGGCTCAGTCTCGCCAGTGTGTGTAAATACCTATGTTACCTTCAGACAAATCAAATACTGGTGTGTTAAATAACGGAGAATACGAGTATTTGTTTACCCCTAACGCAACAACCACAGGTGCCCTTAGTCTGCACCAAAGTAATTTAACTAAATAACCTACTAGCCATCATCTTGTATAACTCAGGTGGCCTAGTAGCGTCAAAGTTAGATACAACCTCGGCCGCATCGTTTGTTTACTTCAGCGGTGATGCGTATTTGGTTAAATACCAATTGTTTGAAGTAATACAAAGATAAAATAAACAGTCAAGTATACCAAAATCATCGAAATGATTTATTGTACCGCAGTGTACTAGTACAACTCGAAAAACACCTGATAAAATATTTGTTAAAAAAACGAAACAAACAAGAAGACGTGGTTTAACGCAGTTAGGCGAGACATTGCATATGTTTAGCCAAAGTTCTTTCTGTTTGCGAAGACCATTTTGGCGTACGTAATTATAATTAAGGTGTTTATGTTTCCCCTATGTAGACAGTTTTAACACTGAACTTCTTAATATCTACTATTTACATCTGACCTAACCTTCATTACGGTACTATGGTATTGTTTATTACGCACCACAACGCGTTTAGCAATTCGTATGTGATGCATAAAAAATATGCTGACGTATTTCATAACAGTAAATGCATATAAATATGTTTACAAAAAAATTTAGTCACACAATGTAAATTTTACATTTTGTAAGCTAATACAGTACATTCCAAGTTAGGCCTTACATACAAAATTTGGTATATATATTTTTTAGTAATTTAACATTACTTCTAACATTCGTTTCAGGAGCACAGCTATCATATTAAGGCTATATTCACATTGTATGCCTAAATAATAACATGTCACAATGTTAAGCCATGCAAATTAAACATTAAATGATTTGGGTGGGGCTCAAGAGTCCCTGTCGCAAAAAGTTAGGTTTATATTACACAGTATTTTAAAACATAGCCATTTCTTATAAATTTAATTTGTTTAGATTTTTTTCTAGTTAACTTTCATAAGCCTAACAATTTAAGTTAAATAGAAACATAATTTTTACTTTCAAAAAACTAAAATGCATGTTTTTAGAAATGTTTATCAAGGATGATATTACTTTAATATTTACCCTTCTCCTTTTTTTTCTAATTTACTGAGATGGACGTTACAAAAATTACAAGACTAGGCCCACAAAATTGTCACTAATTAGCCTACGCATTTTACGCAAGTAAGCTGTGTTACTTTTATAACCCGTTATCTTAAATAAACATAAAATAAACAGGTTTTGAGAATAAAACAAATTCTTAAGCTTTTATTACGGATTTTCTTCGCTGTATTTAATCTCATCCCAGGTCTTAAGTGTTTCTCAAACTACCATATCTATATTTTCAGCTTGTGTGTACAGTTCTTACAGTTTAAAAATAAAGTACAGACACAGCTATCGTGACGTCAGAATAATAAAAGGGTATGTTAGGTACACAAAATATAAGAAACGATGTGATAAGAAAGTTATTTCATAAATAATTTTTTAGTTTCTTAACACTATATTTGAGGCCTCAATATAGTGATTATAAACGAGGTGAAACGTGGAAATACAGGTTTGCCGGCCGGCAGCGCGGCATTCTGCCCGCCTCCAGCCCGCAGCTGCTCGAGAAGTCGTATGGTGTCGGGTAGAGACTAGCGTGCTAGCTTTNGGTGTCGGGTAGAGACTAGCGTGCTAGCTTTAGGCCTACTGTCGCAATACTGCTCGTTATCTGACATTTATAAAGCGAAAAAAGTTTTTTATGAATACGAAAACGTGGTTTAGAATCCGGAAATATTTGTAACCTTCTTTCTCAACACAGCATTACGTTTCATTTCTAAATAATGTAGTTAATTTATCACACATCAAGCATGGTGCGCGACAACACAGTACGCTCACTGCAGTCGCCGTCATTACAACTGTGTTATTCTTGTGAATGTAATAACTATTCCATATTTTAATTTCCTAATTTGAATGTTAGCAATCGCAAACATAAACACAGATAATAATAATAATAATAATACGTAAATCAATCAATCTCGCAAACAAATAAGTTTTAACACGTGATGTAGGCCTACAGTCACTATTAAGATCACGTTCTCACCTTTGTAATTTTGCACCTCTTATTTCAAGTTACACAAAAAAGTGGGAGTTAAAGTAATTAAGTAGCGTATCGGTATCTACTCGTGGCAGATTGTTCGACTGCTCTTTGACAAAGTTGGCTTCCATTTTAGGGCTGCGTGTTTGCAACGTGCCGGAGCCGTCCGCCGGTGTATGACTAGTGACACATGTTACTTGAAACCTCGACGAAGCTGTCCTTTTACATAGAGAAAAACCAATATATTTGAAAATCATCAAATTGTTGTGCCCGCAGTGAATAAATACGCTTCTTCTGGAATACCGAGGGTAGACCTACGACGATTGAAGAGTTCAACATTACTTGGAGGAGCGGAGGCGTGAGTGAAGTGAACACAAAACTTGCTCTGTATCGAGTATCACGTCGAGCGATATTACCCTCTCGATTGCAGCTGTTAGCGTATCACTTTGGTGGTGATATGGGGGTGCTCAAATTTCTGAGTGATGTAGCTGGTAGTTCTTGAGACATCGCCGGCTCCGCTTCTCTTATCGCATGTTCCTCCTAGCACTAGTGATAGTTGAAAAGCAGGTTATTTAAACAATTGCGTGGACTAACTAGCGAAGTCGTTTGTTACTTGTCCTCATTTACCGCCGGCCAGATAACGTGCCGGAGGGCAGCTTTCCACTCACCTTGTCACGAGGCAGTCATGTGCTTTGCCGAGCACGAGGTGGAGGTGTCGAGGAAACTCGCTTCGAAAGGTGCAGTGTTGCCAACTCTCCATAAACAAAAAGTTCGATGTGAATAACAAAAGTTACCAGAATAATATTAACGGAAGTATTGGATAGATAACCAGAGCTAAAAAAAAGAACGAAAAATATAACCATTTATCTATTAAAAGTGGCAATAATTATGGAATTAAATAAATAATTTTAGTAGTGAGTACAGGTCATCAGTATTTCCGTGCATAACCGTTCGATGTAATCCCACTCCGAAAAGGGTTAGATTCTCGGTGGGATCAGTCCCAGATTTTCGCATATGGGGAACGTGGCGGGCGTTGCCGTAGACCTGCAGGTCTTTCTCGGGGCGCTCTTGTTCATCCCACCTTTGAATTCCGTCGTTGCTCTGTCTCCACCTCATTCATCCTCAGCGGCGCTCAAGACGTCAGCTGTTACAGGGTATTTCATATTTCGCACTTTCGGTTTACCACTTTCTTGGCAGTCGTCACAACTTGCACGTTAGAAAATTTATCGAAATGTTTGGCCCGACAGAGCATAAACATATTAAGTTCCCAATTTTTTTTTTTAATTTTCTTCCTTTTTTATTTTCTGGCTTTCAACTCTCAAGAATAAATATTGATTATTTTGTGCTGGTCACTTACTGTACAGAATATAGCAGCAACAACAGTGGAACAATACTTCACTTGAAACGTGCGCAGAGTACACCAGGGCCTCGGGAACGAAACATGCACGGCTAAAAATACAATAAACACGAGAATATTCACGAGATTGTCAACAAATATAACGCGACAAATCCACAAGAATAAAGAAATTCAGAAGTCGGAACACTCAGAAATTTCGGGGGAATTCAAATACCGGAAAAGACAAACGGTGCCAAGCTCAAGACACCGGGCCCAAAAATACGAGCCTTAAACGATGGCTGCTATAAAGGAACTAGCAGTGAAACAATACTGACTAGAGAAAGAGTACTTAGCGATCGCTTCGGTTAGTAAAAACAAATAAGTTGATTTTCTGATGTAGTACACTCAGTAGACTTATTGGAACCCTATTTTATCGGCAAATTTCGCGGCACTTGTGTGAAACGGCATCTGTTTTGAGAATTTGCTTACTTTGGGAAACAACTAAGAAACGGCAATTATATTAGCACTCCATAGTAACGAATGAAACAAGTGAATTCAGAACAAAGAACAGTATAGAATAATATTTCCTACCATGTTTACACATAGTTAAGTAGAATGCACTAGTGTCGGGATGAAAAGTAAATAGTAAATAATAAAAAAATACACAGAATTGTTTTAATTTAGCTGCAGCTTTAAAAATCCTCTTTGGAACACGTAGACTTTGCTGGAGACGGAAATTGTTCCTATTCCCAACTCTCCCATACGGAATCTCGTTTCCTTCCTAACGTGTGTAGAGTAAACCGTAGACCAAAGATGAACTAGCCCGATTCTCGTCTTCTGCGCATGTCCCTAGCACTGACTCACCTATTGCCAATACAACTGTCAAATTCACATAACCAACAATGATGAACGGGTTTGTTTACATTTGAAGGGTCGACAGATCCACGCTTTTATAGGGATGAAATAACTCTACTAATTCCAATGTGTACTATAAACTGTATGTGCTATAAGTGTACAAATATGCAAAAGTTCATACTAACACAAATCGTCTTCTAGCCTGAAATCCTATCCAAATGTGTTTATGGTAGAGCTATTAGCAGGAAATCAGTTCGAATACGGATAATGGCTCCTGCGCAGTTCACATGCGTACTCTATTTTTTTTAAATATGTCACTCACTAGTTAACCCTTCTAGTCGCAGTGTCATGCATAAGATATAATACGTTGTACAGAAAGTGGAATTAATTATGTACACTGTACACAGAAAAAAAAACCTGCAATAAGAAAAATTGTTTACGTTGGTGAGACTACATTCCTTCTATGCCAATAACATAAAACATAAGCTCATTTTCATTGGTTCCGGTATACGGCAGAGCATCAATGCCCCCGCCTACCTGGACCTTTATTCCGCGTTTGAGGCCGAGAGGCGCAGGAGCGATAAGGGCGACACTACCTCGCACATCAAGTACGTCATCGCCACTAAGCGCAATGCTCTAAACACGTGCAGTGTTCTCGTCGCACTGCGTGAACCTGCAGGACTTCAACGGTGACACTGTAATTTTATTGGTGGAAAGTCTGTAAGAAATTTCAATGCAGGACCCTTGAGTAGTTTTTTGTGTATCTGACGCGTATATTTTGAGATACAACGCTTTGGAAAAGCTGTTTTTAGCTATTTTGGATTACTCAAAAATGATTTTTTGAGTGTGTGTTCTTTTCATAGATCAGCACATTGGACGCACGTTTAATAGTTTCGCAGAAAAACGTGAATTATTATGTAACACTCTGTAACGCAGTTCAAGTGCCAGGTAGACGGGGACATTTAAGGGGTTTGCACAATGAAAATTAAGCAATACTAAGCAATACGAAGTAAGCATTACGCAGTAGACTCCAAAAACCGAACTGACACAATAACAATTCGACTGCCGAAGTTAAACCAATAGAAAATCGTTTTGCAGTGTATTATTTGAAATTGAAATAGACAAAGGCTCTTATTTAATAGTATTTTATAATCGAAAATTATTTTTAGAAGCATACCAACAGGAGAAATTTTTGAAAGTTCGTTATTTGGAAACGAAATGTAAATATTTGTCTATTTACATGTATACCCCTCTATGATTGGTTAAACATAAATTTTTGGAATTTATACTTCTAGTTTCCGATTTATACTACTGTGAAACTTAAGCAGAAAGAAGTCGCAGCTTCGTTACGTACACTTCGATTTGGGCCAGGGAGATGGAAAACTAAACTGCTTAATGCTTAGTTTTTCATTGTGTAAACTCCTTTACACGGATATCTGCACAGTTCCAAACAAAGATTTTGTTCATTGGAACGCCCGAATTACATATTTATTTGTGGCTGGAAGGATTTAGGGACTTACCTAGTTGTAATATGGGTATCATTGTAAGCGGTTGTATATATTATAATGAAATATTTTGATTTAAATATTTTTTAAGGACAGAAATAGAAGTCGATTTTTGTTGCCCATTCATTAATTTGGTTACTGAAATAAAAATGTGGCGATTGATAAGTGTCAAAGACAAAAAANCGATTTTTGTTGCCCATTCATTAATTTGGTTACTGAAATAAAAATGTGGCGATTGATAAGTGTCAAAGACAAAAAATCACTGTAAGTAGTCCTCTGTTTACGATATTTGTTCTTCTGTAAAACAGTATTATAAAACATAGCAACAATGCCGTATTTTTCGGAACAGATTAAGGCACTAAAACTCTATTAGTCACCGCTTGATATTCCGGGGAAACAGAACACACGCGCAACTTGATTTTGTTATTTTCCATCGCCGTCGCAGTGCTTCCTTATAATCGGATGCGACCTTAAGGCGTTTAAAATTGTTTACTAGTGATCCACCTTAAGGCCGGGATTTCGATGACTCACGTTACAAGTAACACATTCGCGTACGACAATTGCATTTTTACTGGTGGGTTTCAATCAAACCGATTACGATCGTCTCACCTGTCCGTTCACGTAAAGAAAAACTTGTCAATANCGATTTTTGTTGCCCATTCATTAATTTGGTTACTGAAATAAAAATGTGGCGATTGATAAGTGTCAAAGACAAAAAACACAGTAAGTAGTCCTCTGTTTACGATATTTGTTCTTTTGTAAAACAGTATTATAAAACATAGCAACAATGCCGTATTTTTCGGAACAGATTAAGGCACTAAAACTCTATTAGTCACCGCTTGATATTCCGGGGAAACAGAACACACGCGAAACTTGATTTCGTTATTTTCCATTCGCCGTCGCAGTGCTTCCTTATAATCGGATGTGACCTTAAGGCGTTTAAAATTGTTTACTAGTGATCCACCTTAAGGCCGGGATTTCGATGACTCACGTTACAAGTAACACATTCGCGTACGACAATTACATCTTTACTGGTGGGTTTCAATCAAACCGATTACGATCGTCTCACCTGTCCGTTCACGTAAAGAAAAACTTGTCAATANCTTTACTGGTGGGTTTCAATCAAACCGATTACGATCGTCTCACCTGTCCGTTCACGTAAAGAAAAACTTGTCAATATCAAGCTTTTACGAAATACGTGACACGTGACTTCATCACATGGTTTTGTCGGCCAATCACAAAAAGGTCGATGTTGTGTTATCTTTGTTTTTCGTGGGACAGTTTTTTATTCCCGCGATGTCGTTTTCTCACGTTTTTTAAATAATCGACCGCGTAATATAATTTTCTCGCGGAAATGAGGACGAAAGAGCAATATAAGTTAGGCTAGAATTTTTTTTGTTTTTAATTCGTCTATATTTAGGGAGTGTTACATTGTCACAGTTCATTCATTAATTACAATTCTCATAAGTTTGTAATTTTTAGTACTTCTTGAAAAAAAAATTATTTTTTTCAGACAGACCAAAGTTTATTATGTACTATTTATTCCTAAACACACAAAAATATGTCTACGTCTGTCAGGGACATTTAGTTCTGGAGGCTATAACGATCTTCCAATTGTTTTTAAAGTTTGAATAGATCACGAACGCAAAACTTTCGCAACCAGTTCTTGGCACATGAATGTTAAAACTCAAATACACCTAACTGCTCCTGAACACCGTTTAACTACTACTGACAAAACTCCGCGGCAGCGCCCAGTAAGCTTAGGCGCTGCAGACGCGGGCCGGGCCATAAGAGCAAGGTTAAATTATCAGCGGAAATACATGCGTTGCTACGGATAAGAACCTCCCGGGAGCAGCCAAGAACGTCTTATCTTGCAAGTGGCGTTCAAGATCAAACCTGTTTTCGTATTTACTGAACTAAAATCGCCGGCGATCCGTGTTGGACCAAGCAATTTCGTGAAGTGAACCTCCCTGCTGGCGCTGGGACTCAGGTATTTTCCAAAAAAAAAAAAAATTTTCAAAATGTAATTAAGCAATATAAACATACTGTACATATATACTAAAATATATGGGTTTGGCTGACAGTGAGGGTGCGGCAATTTCATCAACATATAACGGCAGTAACCCTGCCTAGGCAACAAGGGAGAGCCAATAGGAATAATGGTATCGGAGAAGGTGGGCGTGAACGAGAAGTGTGGTGGACACATCGGCTAAGGGTCGGGGTGTCAATCGGCGTCGGTCCTCCATGAACGGCGGTCTCCGAGCGGCGATTGGGGGTAAGTGTCACGCTCGTGTGGGATGGGAGAGCGAGCCCAGAGCCCCTTATGTCCTTATCCTCCTATAACAGATTGTCCTTCACACCTACCTCGGTCCCTATTCTCATCAACTACATCACGCTGTAATTATTGTAAGTTGAATCAGTAAAGATCCTCCTGAATTAATTAGTTTTGCATGATTAATTTTCCCCCGATTTCACTTCTACAACTCCATGAAATATACTCCCCAAAAAGGAAGTATGCCAATAGTTACTTCCAACTTCTCTGAAGCCCTGATAAAGTTCTACTTTCTGGATATTCCTTCGCCTCATGGAAACAAAGCTTAAATGAATTCTATAAAATTCCACTAAGTGACAACGCACTGCATTCGTGCGCACTCAGTCTAATACTATTTTGCATGATAACTATTTCTTATTATGCATTACCAACACGTATTTTTGCTGTATGTTTTATTAATGAGCGAGTGAAGAGATTTCTTAAGAGCTGCTGAAGATGAAGCGAGGTGAAGATGGAGCAGCGCCAGAATGCAAGAGCGGGGGAAACGGGAGAACCCTGAGAAAACTCGCCGACCAGCGGCATCGTCCGGCACAATTCCCACATCTGAAAATCCGGGTGCATCCCACCGCGAATCGAACTCGGTTGGCCTAGATGGGAGGCGAGTAGTGTAACCACTAAAGCACCGCAGCCCGTTTTATTAATGTTAATTATAAACGAAATATTATAAGTTATAGATAAAATATAAGTAAAAGTTCGATGTAACTGAATATAACGCACTTTTACGTTAAGACAATTACAAAGAGCTTGTGATATTCAAGAAAGAACCATCATACATTGAGTGATTATCTAAGGTTTTATTCAAAAAATGTGAACAAACAGCGAATAGACTATACCACGTTTTACGTACACGCGGGGCCGCAGTGGCTGAGCGCTTAGTCTGCTCGCCTCTCACCAAGGCGACCCTGGTTCAATCCCCAGCCAGGTCACTCCCAGATTTTCGCATATAATAATAAGGGAGTGTGGGGAGTGCACCCAGGGCAAGGCAACACCCTCCGAGTGACGGTCTTTCCAGCTGGGACCCGTAGGTGNGAGTGCACCCAGGGCAAGGCAACACCCTCCGAGTGACGGTCTTTCCAGCTGGGACCCGTAGGTGACCGTCATCCTCTGGCATGAGAGAAGTGAGACCCTAGAATGGAGCGGCGCTGGAATGCAAGGGCGGGGAAACGGGAGTACCCCGAGAAGACCCGCCGGCAAGCGGCATCGTCCAGCACGATTCCCACATGCGAAAATCCGGGAGTGAACCCGCCGGGGATCGAACCAGGATCGCCGTGGTGGGAAAGAGCGCCCTAGCCACTACGCCACCTCTGCCCCTTTCGCATATAGAAATCGCGCCGGACGATGCCGCTGTTCGGCGGCTTTTCTCGGGGATCTTCAATTTCCCCCACCCTTTCATTCCGGCGCTGCTCCATACCTCAATCACCCTCAACGGCTCTCAAGACCTCGCTGTTAAGAGCCGCCCAAATCTCTTGACTTTACGTACAAGTGAAAGTGTAGCGTTACGCGTGTTACGCGTAGTATGAAGTCATCGTAATCCCGGCCTAAGTTGGCATCACGCGAAGAAGGCTAGGAGGTAGCTCAATCATTGCCATTTGACCGGCCCTCAGTTGCGCGGGCGCCCTGAACCAAGGCAGGCGGGTGGGAGAGTAAACAGCGCGGTCGACAAGTTTTCGAGGTGTCGTGTCGGACTTCAGCACACGCGCTCTCAAAGGCACGCCGCGTCGTCAGCGTTCTCGCCAGTACGAGTCGCCGTGCCGTGACGAGCGCATTGACCATTCCGCTCTCGCCGCCGCGCCGGTGCAGCATTCAAAGTGGCAGGAGGAACGTCGGCTGTGTCAGCAAGCAGAGTAAGTCGCGGTAAGGTTTACTCTTGTAGGGGAGATGCGTGGCCAATCAACTAGAGGAAAGTTTCAAGAGTGGAAGTAGGACACTTAAGTCTACCCTGCGCATGCACCTTTTTGCAAGAAACAGGTGGCCCTACTAGTAGTTCAGCAAATTAAAATGTTCTCCGCCAGGTAGCACTGATGTTGAATGCGCGCAGGATTTTCTTCGTTTCGTATGGAAACGAATAGGATAATAGCAATTTTAAGAAGAAAAAATAGTTTTGAGTTTTTGATTTGCATTAAGAGAAAACCTGCGTAAATAAATTTTTTAAAAACTCTTTTTTTCGCACTTAGGTGGAATTTAACTAAATATGCCAACTTGTTTAATTTTTGGTTGTAAAACCGGATTTGGCAAAACGTTGGCTTACAAAATTACTTGATTCCTTTTGATGACAGCTATATTTATTTCCCTCTTGATGCGTATTTCCACTCTAGGTGCTTCAGAAAACACTTTTTGCAAGAAAACTTTTGTCAAGTAGGCAATCGTTATTAAAATGATCATAAGTAAGAAAGAAAATAAAACCAATAACTCAAAATAATATATTTAATAATCTATGTTATATACATTCATGTAGGTTGTAAACTTGTAACTTTCGTGGTTGAAAGAGATGTGGATAAAATCAATTATTAAAATTTCTGTAAACATTATTACTACTATTGTTACAAATAACCACAGTCATTATCATATTCTTTCATGATATCTTTTTTTTTTTTTTGCGAAATGTGCGTTTTAAAGCATCCGGAATGAAAAATAACTTTTAATTGTTATTAAAAATTCACGCTTAGTCATAATTTCTTTAAAACATTGAAGTAAGTAAATTGTTGAAAATCTTACAATGTTAGAAATAGATGCAGTCTTTTTTCATATGCCATATAAAAAATTGTACTTCTCAGACAATTTTGGTAGTGTGTGTACTAGGCCTACTTTTTTTTTAATAAACTCTGCATGTTGTAAAGTAAGGTGCATGCGCTCGTTTGGAATACACTCTACTTATACCTTAATGATTATGCTCTAGCTTGCCGGAGTACTTACATGCTGGTAGCGAATTAGGAAATGTAGTTCCAATGCTTTTGTCAGAGACTACTGAAACTTGCTAGTTTTATTTTCGTGCACGTTAAATTAAGAGTAATCAAGACACAAAGCCCTTCCCCAGAGCCTCGCGCAGCCAATCAGAGAATGGGTACGTCCACATCAAAGGAACCGCTACGCCATTTCGTCTCTGTGTACCGATCTGCTGTGTCCACGTCTCCTTTGGAATAAAATTGGCTGAATCGTGACACCGCGCAGCTTCGAGGGAGGTAACGTAGGGGACGGCACTCCTGAGCGCCTGCCGCTGGAGGGATACCACGTAACACTGCTGGCGCTATACATGCCAAACTGATAACATCGCTCTCTACTACATCGGTATTTAACACTACGGCGCTGTCAAATATCGCGGTGAACGACTTACGTTTACTCGACAGGTAATATGCACGCGTGGAGCAGCTCTTGTCCAACCGCTATCGGCCTTCGTCACTACTAAACTGAACAACCCTTACCCTTCGTGCAGCGGCAATGGACTCTTCCGACCTGCCCGACGCATTTTAGACTTCTGCGCATTATTTTCTCATTTGGATTTCACCACACCTGGGGTGGTACATGAGTTTTTCACCTCTATCCTGGAAAAAATGCCAGTGTAATGGACGACTAGAGGTCCCCGCCTCTTGATGTCACAGTGTCACGTGACGGCGATGTGAAGGGGGTAGAACGGACGGAAGCAAAGTGTGCTCAGTTAACGCTGTCATACGGGCAATACATATTATGGTAACATTTTATTGTATTGGCAGGGTGTCCACCCTGTACACGTTCTGAGATACTGTAGTTTATGTATATGAATTTCGCACACTTTACGTACAATACTATGTGGTATTACGTTATGCATTTAGTTCAAAGGTACAATTAGCAAATTTAAGGAGAGGTTCCGTTGTTACGATTGCGACACCAGCCACGCAGTGCGCTCAGGAGAAAGTCGGTCAGCGGTGACCTAGTAAGGAAATTGGGTCAGCACGAGCAGCACTGCGAAAGCATAATCTATCGGTAAAAAAAAACCTTGAAGTTGGATCGTATTAATTAGGTCTGGCTGACACCGAAGGATGGACATCGACTGACAACCATAACTCCACCCACAGCAAGCTATCGGCGAATAGGAATGAGTTGCAACATACTAACAGGAAGGGGGGGGGCATAAGAGTGGTCTGGGTATCCGAACAAGGAGAAAGGGTCTTCGTGGGGCGTCAGCGACGTGAGGCACATGCAAGACGGCAGGGCTCCGATCTCCAGCTCATCAGAAGTGAGTTGTTCAGGGGAAAGAGAGCAATTCCTACCCAGTTCTCTCCTAACAGGTTCCCGAGGACTTGTAATCGTTTTACTTAGCTATTTAAAAGTATTGGTAGCCCTGACAATGCCTTTAATCACCCTTTCTCTCTTGTCTTCCTTAAAGTTGGGGTGTCGCCTTAAGTGGCATCCACAACACTGCGAATTCATGGAAAGTCCTGTGAAATTTACGAAATAGCCGTTATTGTATAATCATAGAGTCGGCAAGTTATGCATAACGTTTTAAGATATTTTTTGCAAGCACTTTTCCGTAAAATGAAAGAAAATGTTTTAAATAGTGTTTAGACATCTTTATCATGCATGTTACGATACAGATCATGATAGAATGACAGATACGGACACTCGCCTATCCTAGCATGGAAATGTGACAGTTATTGCTTGGTTAGTTCACAAATACTAGGATGTGTTTAAAGAATTTCGTGATGAAATATGTTGCGTGTGCATTATGCCACAACATTTGTGCTAGACCTTTCTTTATTATTAATGAATCCTTTAAAGAAATATAGTAATATTTTGTGACGCAATATGAACAAAAGCAAACGTTTTGTTGTTTCTCTATCTCTTTTGCAGATGGCTATTAAAATTTTTATGTGTGGGTTGTAAAGTAAGCTTATGCTCTCGTAACTCAAAAATAATTTGCATAACGTATTCATACCTGTCCTGAGGTCGCGATAAAAGCTTATAAGTAGGTGTTTCGAGAATTAGTAATAGAAAATCCCAATGAACACTATCCGTATACATTTCTGTTAAAATAAGTCTCGGCTCAAAAATATTTCCCTTCAAATATGTGAAAACATAATATATATTCCACCTCTCCGAAAACTACAGTTATTCAGTGTCGGGAATAACTGCGCAATAAAGTAGTAACTAAAATAAGCAGCTTTTCGTAAAGTAGGTCGCGACGGTGTGAAAGTTATTTGGCTTCGTAAAGCTTACCGCGCTGAAAATGCGCGGGCGCGTCGTATTGCGTCTCCTTGTTTGTTCAGTAAAAATTTGATATCGTTCCACGTGTTAACCCTTGGTGTTTACATGTTCTCCTGTGTTCCTATACGTCCTATAAGGCCAAACTGATCTGGATAAAAGCGAAGCGAATGACTCAAATTATTGCAGCCATTTAAATCATTCTAATGTCAGCATAGCTGCAGATTTTGAGGAGTGTGCACCGCGGCGCGTGCGTTCGTGGGTATTTTCACATTTGACCGTGTGAACTGTTATGTCTAAATATGTCGGGAATTGAGAATCGTCAGATTTCCTGGAGTCATTTGTGGATGTAGATATGTTTTTCCGTGCCCTTTGGCATTTGTAGTGATCGGAATTTTTACAATATTTCCCCTATATCCCCACTGTCGCGATTGTGAGTATGAATTTCAGATGTAACAATAGACCCATGTGATTATGATTCAGCATTATTATTAATATAATACATACCATTTATTAAATTTTTTTTTAAATTTTTTTATAATAGCCCCTACTCTTTATATTTACCCTAATCAATCTGTTTTATGGGACCAGAAATACATGTGCACGCTTTTATGCGCATATATACATCTACAGTATATCTTTACGTGTATATGTGCATATGCATATACACTATATGTAGGCACAGATAGCTTGCACACCTGCATGTATAAGCACATTGATATGCACCTACACACACATTGCATGCATACTATTATATACATACACACATTGTGTGCATACCTACATGCGTAATACATACATACATTGGATACACACCTATTTAACACATATTGCATGCATACTATATACATACATATGTTTTACATACTTGCATGCATACTATATACATACATATATTTTACATACTTGCATGCATACTATATGTTTTACGTACTTGCATACACAATATGCATATGTATATACCTACATACAAAGCATGCATGTACATTTACATATCTACATACACAGCTTGCGGGCGTACTTACATGTACACATGCATCATGCTCGAAATAATTATAGAACTGAGTGTAACTTCTGGTGTTCCCAAACAATTTTCAAAATTCTGTACGAATCATCTTAGCATTACGCGAGTCAGTGGTTACAGCCATTCTAGCTTTTTGCAAGACAGCAGGAGGGAAACGTAATGGATTTTGCTACGTGGCGACTATGGAACTCGATCACTGAGACTGTGTTAACGCCTGACAACTTTGCCGTGTCTTCCTAAGTTTTGTAAGCCACGATAAACCAGTAAATTTGTGTTATTAATCGTTATGCCATCAAGGTTAGTGGCCAGCAGGTATCTGTCTGAATAATTAAAGGCACTCTAGAATAAGCCACTTTAGTTTGGATTATATTTACAGATTCGTCGCCAATAATGGAGAAAACGGTTTAGACTCGTACATTTGATATCATTAAGTGGCTTCCGGCTTCCCGTGCAGTCATATGCGAGACCGGACAAAAATTGAAGACTGAAGAAATCTGAAAAAGCTCCGTAACATAAGAATCTTAATTCAACTACAGGTACTCGACGTCAAATCGGACAGCAAAAAAAAACCGTACACGACGGCGGATACTGCGCTACATTTAGACTTTTAAGTCTGGCAAGAATGCAGTTATAAACAAAACATAACTTCATTGCCAACTGTACAATAATAATATTAAGCTAGGGGACGCCCAAAACGGGTATTAATATATTATTTAAAATTTCAATAAACGTTAAATTTTTTGTAAAAGTTATTTTTAAAAATAATGTGGCAACTAATTCGTGAACTTTTTTTCGTTGTAAAAACTTGGCGTGATGCTGAACATCTAACGCTTTTATAATTTTAAATCTCTGACTGCTTCATAGTACATTTGACTCGCCTCGGAAGGCGGATCACTTCTGCAATTCTTCTGCTTTAAATTGCGTGGATACTAGCTTGAGGTTTAACTTCAAGCGTTGTGCATACGTGCATGCTACGTAATACCTGAAAGGGTTACATTTTTTATCCTTACGATTTTTTTTGTAGCAATATCCCTACCTAGTACAGCGCCATTGGCTTTGTGTTGATAAATATAATTTTTCGTACTTTGGGGATTCCATCATCTGACCAACATAGGAGGGTGTTAGTTCAGTTTTGCAGTCAAGTGATTTTTTTTCATTATTTCTGCCATTTAAACAAAGTTCTTGCTCATTTGTATACCTACAGATTTACAGTAGTTTCTCGGCAGTATTGGAGAATACCTGTTCGTCGGTAAGGAAAGCTTACGAGCGATCCCTAGTAAAATAAATTAAAAGGCCTCGAGGTTACGTCTAACTAACGAACACAAATAAAAGCATAATGTTATAACAACAAAAATTGAGGGATTTCTCTAATTGTTTATGCTGTAATAAAATTAAGAATGTTGCGAAAATTTAATAATGTTAACCATTTACGAAGTATTTATATTATATTATGCAAATATACTGTTGAAATGTTAATCTTAACCCTTTCAGTCACAGTGACCTGAACCTGTATGGGACGTTGTATAAGAAATTGCTTGAATGGTCTGCACTGTACACAGTAGAACATGCCGTTCAATGAAAAAGGTTTCCTACGTGTAGGAAACATCATTCGCTGTTGAAAGTATACTCCGTAGCCGTATAAACCGCTACTGCCAGTTACAGAAAGCACGGGCAGATTTCTATTCGTTCCAATGTATGACAAAACGTCGTATCGGTATCAGTACAGTTTAGAACTAAATATTTGTTTGTTGCAACGCCAAAAAATATACATTTATCTGTGACTGGCGGGGTTAATAAAGCCTCTAAGTAATGTTGCCGCAACCAAATGTTGTATTACGCTAAAAATTACAGAAAGAACAAAATATTTAGTGTTACTGTGACTTTACAGAAATGCCCAACCAACACAAGTTCACACCGTCATGGCGTTGTAGAACGGCGGATAGTAGTGAACAGCGATAATCTCGTAAAATTAAACTTCTATATTTAAATTTTAAAGCATAGTTTGAGAACTAATAAATGTAGCTTAGACCAACTATCCTGCCTTATAAAGCAGTTTCCGTGTGCCAAATATGCATATATTTCTAGAGCATAAGTATTTCCACATAACGAAAGAGAACTGCAGTTTGTCGTTATATTGTACTGAATACCCACAATGTGAAACGCAACCAGACATATTAAGATAGAGTCGTTGATAGGACATCAGGTTTCGTAAAGTGGAGAACTTCTTGCACCCAAAACTCTGCTTCGATTCCCCTCCCGGTCGTATTTTTTTTGTCGTTGGTAATATTAGTGGTTTTTAAAGCAAAGAAAATACAAGAAAAACATTTTTTAACACAAATGTTACCTATGACATAAATATAACACAAAATTTAGTTTTCCCGCAACATAAACACCGCCTTAATGTTGACAGTGCTGTACAGTAAGGAGGTAGCGTTGTTACAAAAGTACTTGATGTTACGTTAACATTAATAGCTTAACACCATATTGCATTAACAGCAATATTAGTTTTTGATGGTTTAGAGATAACAAAAAATTACTGTTGTAATAACATTACTACTGTTGGCACAACATTAGGCATTTTTTCTGTGAATCATTAAGATGGGCCCTCCCGAGGCTGCGCTATGCATTGCCGGGTACCAGAGTTTCTTGCAAATTAGATATTAAAAATTGGGTAGTATTGCACGCGATGAAATAAAATTGTTTAAACTAGAGATGCCATTTTGTATTTTTTGTCCTTTCCGTTATGGAAACTGCGCAGAAAAGCCATTAAAAGGGGGCTGTTTTTAATCATTTTCACTATTTGTTTTCCTTTTTTGATTATATTTAAAACAATAAATGTAAATAGTAGTGGCTATAGATAATAGTTATTAACTTTCCCTGGGAAAAAAATCTTATTCCTAGAACATTTGTTTACTGAGATGCGCGTACACGTAAGCACTGATTTTACACATAACCATTTACTATGGGTCTCCACTTAAGTTCTTAATCTAATAACGGGTTAGTTCCTTTCTTATTATCTATTTATGTTTACGTAAATTTGTCAATTCATGTTCACAGATTATTCAAGACGTACTTGCAGACTAAGGCTTCGAAAAGTGAAGTGGAGAGTGGAGAAATTTGGGCGGCTCGTAACATCGAGGTCTTGAGAACCGATGAGGCTGAAGTGGGGGGAGTATGGAGCAGCGCAGGAATTCGAGGGCAGGGGAAACTGTAGATACCCGAGAAAACCACCCGACCAGTGGCATCGATCCCGGTTCGCCTAGGCAGGAGGCGAGTAATCTAACCACTACACCACCGCGGCCCCTAAGTGACGTTTGTATTCAGGGCTTACTTAAGAAGGCGTGGTACATAAATTAACTCCTACTATATCAGTTTGAGTCCACAAGATTTTTGAAGCCAACATTAGGACACTAAAAAAGAGCAATCCTAGATAACTGCTTTTGCCGACGACTTTATAAGCGACTATTTGGTCATTGATGTATTTATTTTGCATATTTTCTTGCACCGCAACAACATACACACACGTCACGGTAAACTGAGCACTTTTGAAAGCCCTGGTTATGATCTACCTGTATGCACATTGGGTATTCTTCTACCATAGCTACAATTAACATTATCACTAGCCTAATCGCTTTATTCATGCAGTCGGTCAAATGTTGATTTCTAAAGTGCTCAGAACCGTGGCCACCCTTAATTGATGACGGAATAGCTCGGCATACCTACTTGTCACTGGTTAAACGTTTGCTCACAAAATTAGCATAAAAAGTAATGTATGATTTCAATTTTTTCGTTTTATTTTCAATTGGCTTTTATAAAACAGTAAAATATGATTAACCAATAAAGCGTTAATTAATGTACCACACACTCTTAATCGTCGTAATAGGCATCCACAGCGTTGGGGGAAGTAATTATATGTTACATCAGATTGTTTGAGTGCACGGCAAACATAAATTCCATGCGGTGCCCCTCCCGGATTTTCGCACGTGGGTAAATGTGACGGTCACTGTCGGGTTTTCTCGGGGTACTCCCGTTTCCCCCTTCTCCTCTACACCCGTTGAAGACCCGTAACCTTTCCATCCCGACCTCATACACTCGCATTCTATCCATTGTTTAAACGTGAGCTAGACCGATGTTCGTCTTCTGCGCATGTTCCAACCATTAACTCATCCATCGCCAATAAGACTGTCAGTTATATGGTCAGCTGTCATGTACGAGTTTATTTCCGTTTGAATTATAGATTTTTCGACTGACCCACACTTTCATATGAATAAAATACTCGACTAACTTCACTATAATATATTTGCACTAAAATTAAATCAGACAATTGTACGAACGTGCGTATATCCAGGGTAAAGAAATACTTCCGGCTGAAGGACCAAAACATTCAGATACATAAGCAGTTTAATTATTGGAACCACATGAAACCGCAATCATATCCGGTTCATCAAACATCTCAGCCTTTATAGTAGACCTTCTTTCAAACTCCCAATATGGAGGAGTAACTTCAACGACTGTCACTCTGTTTAAAAACCAGTTTTTTTTCTAGTGGGCATTCGTTATAAATTAACCATATAGGTTTCTTACATGTAACGATTATTCAAAGAACACTTTTACGGGCAAAATTACAGACATACCTTCACATCGACGCTTTATGAAGCTATCGCATTAGTATTCATGGCGATAATCTGCGAAGACGATAACGTCATAAAATCGGCCATATAAATCATGAAACGTGAGTCTCCCAACATCGCGGAAAAAAATAATCGTGTTCTTTGCAGGGTATGATAGCAAGTTTTCATAGCCGCACTAGAGGGACCCCACAAATAAAGCTGATTTTATTTGTGTAAATAGCTTGTGTGTGTATCCAATTAGTATGTTTATTCTGTATGCCATTTGCATTTGCTCTGATAAAATAATTAAATTAGCAGAAGTTGATTGTTCGTGAGAATATCATGAGCATTGTGTTGAAGTGCATGTTTGCTCATTGTGTAATACAATTGTTAATAAGTTATTTTTTAGTTAATTTCACCATAGGTTTAAACTCTGTATTTAAAACGAAAAATATTGTCTTTTATTAGATAGATCTTTCATTTTTCTTTTATTGCTGAGTAATATACTTTTTAAATTAAATTGTTATGTCATTGTATTTTAACGAAGCATTCCAAAAAGATAACGAAAACTAGCCACCACCCCAAATCTTGCCCACGTTGTTTTTAATATTGTTGTTGCAAAAATAGCACTCCTGTATTGGAAGACGGAGAGTGGTTGAACGCATCTGGCATGAGCACTCTACCTAATATTCCCTTTCAGGTTCAACTCTCTCAGATTAGCCAGAGAGTCAGGTCTGAACCGCGGGTCGAGCAGCCGTCCCTTGTTGCCCCTCAGCAACAACCTAAGCTCACTCTCGTGTGTGGTCATAGGAGTCGACAATTTGTTTCCAAGGTAATTAACATATAAAAATATGAACTCCTAGTATATACAGGCAAAGCATTTATTTACTTAATCACTTATATTGTCATCATACAATCTGCTTACTTCAACTGGTAATGTTTATCAACTGTATAAAATATATTTAAAATCAGAAGCTTTAATAATATAGCCTTAAACAATTTCACATTAGATTGACGTAACAAATTCAAATTGTGGTAATTTATTAAAGCATTTAATACCAGAATACTGAAACACCTTTCTGGACTAGTTTTATTTTACTAAATGGTAAATATTTAGATTATTTTTATTTCTAGCACCATACATGTAAATGTCACTGCTTTTCTCATATGTATGTTCGTTGTTTACAACGAAACTTATACTACTTATATTGTGATACAAAAGCAAGAATTTAAAATTTTGAAAATAAAGGCCTACAAGATTCATAACTTTAAGACCTAGAAATTACTTTGTTTACTTTTCTTTGTAGGCGAAATATTTATAAATGCTGTGATGACCTTCAACTAGAAGATAAAGCAATGAAGGGAAATAAATTTAAGTGCGTAACTAATTTCCACTGGCACCACGACAAAACAGGTCCAAGTTCACTCTGAAACGAAAACAGATAAGATATTATAGCTGTCAGTTCGCGTATATTTCACAGTTCAGCGTCGCGAGATAGTGAAACATAATGTGAGTGACTTGGCCCACAAGTATAAATGCCCGATGTAGCTTTTAGAAGAAAACAGTAAGTTCTGAACCTTTACTTTCATTGTAAGTTAAAGTTGAGTACGCCTTTCCACTCTTGGTCAAGTACCAATAGAAATCGGCAGAACTACATTGCAATTTGTTATTATAGCTTATTATGTTAACTGTGATTAGATTTTCAGGCCGAAGGAAATATTTGAGATAAAATTCTCAAAGGTTGTGCAAACACTCATCAGAGCGTACACTGGCTGATTTCGTAATTTCCTCGCTACTGACTACAAAGTTAATTTTCTATTAATTGGTAATCTAGCAAGGGGAAATGGAATTTGATACCATAACTCAAATATTATTCATTATTATAAATGTCTTGAGTATATTCTTGGACGCGCAGATTTCCTCTACAAAATACAATACAGCAAATGTGTACATCGCACCAACCAAAGTAAATTTCAATTTTTGTAACCACAACTCATTGAAGATAAATATTGTAAATAGAGTTTTAGTTTTCAATGTACAGTTTCCTCACCTATAAACCATTTACGTAATACTAACTTGCGGCTTTAGTAATTATTGTAATTTGAAACTATTTGATTAATTTATACATTACGTCTTTCATTAATACCTTGTTTATAAAACATATATTGGGACTATGGTTTTGTATAGTATTAGTTTTTGAGACGTAAGTCTAACTTTTTGCGTGGCTTTGTCAATTTTAACTAAAAATGTTTTTTTTTTTTTTTTTTTTTTTTTTTCAAATTTAATACAGTACTACGCTTGCGTTGCTTCTTTCAGCATTTGTTTTTACCAATTCTTCGTAAATAATTATCTTAAATTTAAAATCAGTTGCTTAAAATGGAATTTATAAATTCATTTACATTGCAACACAATGAAAAATTTGTGTGCACCAAATATACCTTAAACAACAAACGTTATATTTGGGTTGTGTCAATTCACGCAAGTTCAGAAGAATGTTTAACTTGACAACAGTTGCCGGGATACTTCTAGGAAAATATTTAAGTTGGATATATTTCAAATTATAATATAGATATTTATAAACGTGCAAAAACATACAATAATTAAATTAATGTAGTAATTTGTAAATTTGTTATTACAATACATTTTCTTGTACACTGTATTTTAATGTCATTATTTCATAGAGTTGTAAACATATATTTGGTTGTTGGTGAAATTAACTATGATCATAGTGGCCTACTCCGGTGACCAACAATTAATATTTTGGAAAATAATAAGAGAGATGACAGTTCGATCACTTTGTTAGTCGTTGGAATTCAAATGTAAAGGATAGCAATAATAGACGTTTTGTTTCACAATTTTATAAACTACATTTCTGTTAGGGCACAGATTAAATTTGGTAAATTTAAAATATACATTGTTTCACTGCAAGTAGCATTATTTAATTTCTAATAATTTTTAGGAAGTAATAATGTCCTCAAAATACTCGCACATTTAATCGCTGTTAACTTAAGGCAATTTGCCGAATACTGTATGCCTTCAAGAGGACTATATATTTAATAAAAAATATCACATATTTTGTGGCGTAAAAACTGGTAAAATGAAAGAACTTTCTTCTGTGCCATTTAAATAAGGATATGTTCAGTATTAAAGTCATTTGCTAATTAAAGGTTGACGTGGGCTTGTCTAGGCCCCACGTTCGTCGTGACAATTTAACTTGACGCTACGCCACTGTGGAAGACAGGGTGTGGGGTGTAGGGTCGTAGTTAATTCCTCCAAGCACAGACTATAATGTGCCTTGAAGGTTGAGGGTATTACAATAAAGTAGTCTTGTGGTGTTTCATTTGGAAGGATAGATATATTGTCTCGAGGTTAACACAAACAATCTACAGAAACACTTCCGAGGTGTGGTACTCTAATAATTTGGCTACTCGGATTAACTGCCGACGACTTCGTGATGGAGGGGGGCTTCTCTGAACGGCGATTGTATACTTAACTCTGCTGCGGTTGGCGCTGGTAGGCTGTCTGCGGTGGGTGAGCTCCGGCGAATTGGTGGGCCTTGGAAAAAGGCCCGCTGTGTGTCGTCGTCTCCCCTGGACTGCTCTACTGACGTACTGAGGTACTGAGGTACTGTTGTGGCCGGGAGTCCGAGTCCCGGCCTCTCGACTGACTGACTGACTCTCCGCGCGGTACTCTCGAACTGCCTGATTCCTCGAACTAATGTCTCTGGGCGGTAATAATTGACTGATCTCCCTCTTATCTCGTAAAGGGCTTATATGGTCGCCAGCCTCCCCCCTTAAGTGTCGGTACGTGTCGCCTTGTTGGGAGGACGGGGTGAGGTGGTAGAAAGCAGAACAATACCTTTCAAAACACGTGCCCTGGTTCCTGAAGGTTGGTGGGCGGGGAAGGTAGTGCTTTTGCTCCTAGCTTGCTCTGTCAGCTACTTCTCCGCGGTGTGTGTTTTCTGAATTTAGGCGAAATACACATGATTATTTGGTGATATCTCTGCCCTCAACTGTTCTCACGGGCTTGCTAGATGTGCTCTTGCTTGGCTCTGCGATTTCTCCCGCTTTCCTACGTATGTACGTAGCACTATTAGGGTGCACCGGCGATATGCCAGCTCTTACTCGGCACAACCTTGACACGTGTAACTGCAATNGGTTGTGGGACAACGCCGCTCTAATACTTCTAATGCGTCACACGTCAAGGTCATGGCACTGGATGAAAGTAGTAGGAAACACTCTGCCCCAACACAAATGCTGCAAGAGCTTAATTCCTGCGTCTTTCATTCCCTCCCCCAATCGCCACTCATTTCACCCCCATTCCTATCAGCGTCCGGAATAAGGCCACTATCTGGTAACTCTTTGGCAAGGTTTTTTCTTGTCCGATCGGTAAGTTGTAGTTTCCTTCCTCCATGTGAATTCAAACTGTTTTATGTGTGTAGGTGTGTGTGTGAGGGTAGAGAGATAGAGAAAGAGAGAGAGAAAGAGGGAGATAGTTGCGCGCAGCCGCTTCGCCTTCGTGCCCTTCTCTCCATTCTAGGGCACACGTGGTACAGTCCTCCCAGGATATCACTGGTACACGGAGGATGGGGAAATGAAGCCACCACGCGATAACTCTAACTGTACTGACCTCGCGCGCGTATCTGGNGGGGGGGGGGAGAGCGAATTTTTCTTGTCACCACCTTCCTCGGCGCGACTCGAGGCGCGAAGAAGTTTCTAAGCCAGACCAGACCATCTATATAAGCAGTGGCGTGCTTCTCTATTGGCAGTCTTGAATGGTGATTTGTACTGTGGGTGCGATTATCAGAACTACGGTGGTGCAGTGATTGGCGAGTGCAGCTGTCATCGGGACGATGGATGGCGGCGCATTGATCAGCGAGTGCAGTGTGTGATCGTCAGGAGAGCGGAGACTGGGACTGACCGGCCGGACTGTAGGAAAGGGTCGCTTGATGCGCAAGGACATTTGGAATTATGTTACTGCATGGCGGCGGACATTGTGATCGTATATGTGTAACTACTAAGTGAATATTGAGTGTAGTTAATATAAATTGCCCACTTTTAGGAATAAGTGTTATATTAGGAATAGGCAATTGTATTATGTAAATAATAATTGTGTGTATTTTCATAACATTGTAAATATATTGTTACAAGACGCCAGAGAGACGTATCCGAATTCTTGAGGGACGAGGTCTTAATAAAAATGAAGGAATTAAATTTTATTTTAATTTATTTACACAGCTATTATTTACAGCATTAATCTACCTATCTCCACTATTGCCGTTTTCATTTCACACTGAGTGGAGTATTTAATGTCTATCTCAACTCTAGTTAAAGTCCTCCTCAATGTCTCTGGTTATAATCAATTAACTCATTCTGTCTGTTGCCATAATTGGAAATGCCTTTTACTCACGCATCCAGTCCAATAATTCTGCCTGCCAGTCGCGTCTTCACTGCGCCGATGCTTGCAGTCGCAGATTTTCCTCCCACTGGTCACTTCCGGTGCTACTCGTTGTCCTTCTGGCTTTTCGTCAATTGCTTAAGGCTGCGCAATCGCCCATACTTCGGTCTCGTAAACTCTTGGCTCGGAGGACCATCGCACATTTATACTATCGCTGGCGTTGATCTGGAAAGTTCGCCGTACCTTGAGTCACACTGAGAGAAACTAAGACATTCACTAGAAAATTCTTCACATAAACGCAGAAATTCATACAACTGATGGTCAGGAGCGCGCGAATCGCAAAAGGGTTATCGTGGTGGCACGCTTTTCGTAATAAGATACGCACGTCTTGGATTATGGCTCACCTGGCCTTCCAACATTCCTCCATTATTTTCGCCCGATATCACATCACTACTATGTCCTCTTCTGCCCACGCGTACAAATCAGCAAGCGCGTAACAATGTTAAGAATTTAAAATTAGTTGTTTTAATTTTACTAAGACCCAACTCTAACGAATTTTGATATAGAGAGAAAGAGAAGGGTGAAAGAGGGTAGTGAAGAGGAAATGGAGGGGAGTAGAGGAAGATGTATAAAACTTCCGTTCTTCATTTCGGTTAAATGCATTTTGTGTTCATAATGTGCTGCTAATGGAATGTGACAGTCCATGCCACCAGGCTCTGTGTCCTGTTAAACAGTGGTTTCCTCACTGGAACATGTTACATTTGCAACCCTCTAACCTACTTTCTGTTGATTATAATTTTTTCGTATGCATCCAGTAAATCGTAATAGTTTGGGATAGTTAATGGAGCGTGGTTACTGTTCGTTAATGAAAAAAAAAGCTACATAATTCAGTTAAAGTAAAATAAGAAAATTAATTCACTGTTAAAAATTGCACTATTGTACAGCTACAGGCGTAGCTTCTTGTGTTTTAAAATGGTATCGGTACTAAAATTAAATGAAGAATCAGAATTATTAAAGCAAATTTCTGACATTACGTACATACTGCGAAGTTTCTAGCATATAATATCTGAATGGCAGTCTCAGAATCAAATCGCATGCCAAGATGCTAAAGAGTGTTTTTCAGATGACCGAGCCCTGCTGAACATGTAAATATAGGATAGTACCCTAGATTTTTGCTCTTTCAGCCGGAAAGCAGATGTCTATTTATCGATATAAAGTGAAATTTTGAGGTGGCAAATGATTTGTTTTAGGTGTTGTTCAAATGACTTGACAATGCCAGTGACAATGTAGTCTCATGTTGCTAAAATTCGGGAAGAATAAATAGTGACTTTTAAAGTGTAAGAAAAGTTCATATTTTAACACTGAACATAGTTGTTTTAGGAGTGTAATGAGCAACTAATATGAGAAATATACGTGAATATATTAAATGGCGGTTCTAATAAAACTAAAAATTTATTCAGCTGGAAATATTAAATATATTTGATCCCAAAGAAAAATGTGTATACATAGCATATAACATTTCACTTGTCAGTTATAGTAGTATGTATATTCCTAAAACAATTAATGCTTGAAATGTTTCACATTTATTTCCAACACCGTAAAGTTATCTGAATGTTTTGATTCGTTCACTCTACAAACTTGCAAAACTTCGTACAGTTGAATGACGCTGTTGGATATTTGCATTTGTTTGAGTGGCACTCCTCAACAACGCAATAACAGAACTCTAAAGCCAGGCAAGTGTCTGTAATAGGACCCAGTGTGGTCCAAAGAGGTGTAAAATGTCCGTCGCTAATGCAATATCGTGACGACAGTAGTCATGGTGTGTTGAACATAGCAGTATGCAGATGAACCCTTCTGATGTATTGTTGATCTGCATCACTACTAAATCACGGTGAGTCCAGCTTCTTTGTCATACCAAATGGAGTATACTGAGCGACATCGCAGGTGCGCACATCATCTGGTAATGAAGCGCTCTGCTGATCTCGGATAATTTGTAGTCTGAGGTACTTCACACTTCGCCAAACGAATTGAGTCATTCACCATGTACAGTGTAGATTTCCCCACACAGCACGTTTGATTATCGTGGTGATGTGATGACGCATTACTTCCATTAAGAGCATGAAATGCATAAGATTTTACTTTTCTGAGGGTGCAGGGCTTTCTCTAAACAGGTGGATTGGAATGCATTTCCTCTTTGTTGCTGTCACATCTATAACCTACATTTCCCTAAACTGAAACCGATTGACAACGATGTACCAAGAAGGTGTGTCAGTATCACTTGCCCAGTTCGTTCTTACTAGCACGGTGTGGATGATGACACGAGTGTCAGCCACCTCATGGCTTGGTAAAAGCCCTGCAAAATCGTTTCTCATCACTGAGTCATACATTTCATCTGGAAAGCAATCAGTGATAACCACTTCAATACATAAAATACTGTTTTGTAGGATTGCATGACAGAAAGGGGTTATTTATTTATTACATTTTTAAGTGCGGCCAATTTTTTGGGAGAGGCACACTCCTGCCTTCGACTGACTGACTTATAAATGGGTCCTGATGACTTTGATCGACCTTCTCTAGTAAAACTCTTTGTATATATGCTCCAGTAGCAATTGAACTAAAGTTCCACTCTTGAGATTCAAACTGCAGTTACTAACGTTCACAAATAAGTTTCAAGCGGAGTTATTTAGCCCCTTCTGCCGAACTCTTTCTCCATTTTTATTGTTGTTATTCGGGATTTTCCTAGAATTAGAGTGCTAGTCAGACAAATTTCCACCCAGAGTGACAGACATTTTCATTCGAATTATTGGGAAAAAATTCCATAAATTACCTTACAGTTCAAAGTTTATGTATGATTTATGTTGTATAAACTTCAGTCACATGAGATGTATAACATTTTGATATACACCTTTCATAACCAAAACAGAACATTTGTATCGCTCCAGTGCTCTGCAACATGCAATATTTAATAAATCGTTTTTTTTCGTCGTAAGCAATGAAAACATGAACATTATCAACATCATTATTGGAATAAATTCCCCTGGATTGACTACCTTCAGCCAATGAGAGACGATATAAAATAACTCCGCCACTGCGATGATAAGACCCTACCACAGTAACGAGATATGAAAAAATAATACATTTAAGTTTAATCGGTCACAAGTAACTTAATGGTTGTGGATAATTGATCGGTTATGGATTATTTGCCTTTTATACTTGAAAACTTATTTATTTGCGTTCATAACAACAAATATACCATAAAACGTACCGTAAGCATAACACGCGTAGTAAAACATGCAATCCACAAACCATAAAGCAATCACATGCATTACACACACACAATACAAACATTACTAAATTTTCAAGCAATCTTTGGTGATTTTTGTTGGCTGTGGCCCAGGCCAGGGCGTCTTCAGACTCTAATTCGGTGGTCGTCTTTTTCTAGACAAAACGGTGATTCGTCCCTGAACACCGCTCCTCGCCAATCCACATCTCCCTGGTATGCAAGGACATTCATGGAGTGCATTTAGTCTGTCGCATGATGAAACGATCGTCCCTGCTGGTGGTATCCTGTTCCCACTTCGTCCAACACCGACTCACAATGTAGGCAGAATGGTTCAAGCGACAAGCAATGCGCCGAAATGTCCAACCTGCCTCTCGGAGGCCGAAAATGCGGCATCTCAAACTCATCCAGCTGTGCGAAGGCTTGTTAAATTCACCATCGGGGCATGCTGCATGTTCACTGAACTTGGTTCTGTGGCTATGAAAGCCATATTTGGTGTCTTGCAGCTATGAATGATGGAGCGACATGTATTCACTTTAGTGCCACATCTGCGCAAGCAAACCGCAATAATCGCAAATAGAACACATTTCGGGCTATGACGATACTGCGTGGCAACCTTGGTTGTACTCGCTCAATTCTTTCATGGTATTTTTTTTTTAAATTATTGTATATACACCCTAGTAAACACACATCCTACATAACAAAACGATTAGCTTACCTTTAAAGTGGTAGATTACTATTTACGGTTCCCATTTTTCCAGCAAAATAATGGCCTGTACGTTAGCCATGTTGCTACCAAGTATACATGGCGTATGACCAAACCTAGGACAGCAACGACCTACTGAGCAAATTCGCAACCATTGAAGATGTGTTGCGCTACTTGTAGGAGATTTATGTACATCTTGCTGGTAATAATAAACTGCAATGCATTTGTACTGGAATGCAGTGTGTTTTAACCATGTATATGCAGTTACACCTTTATCAACTTTTAACGTAATTTTATGCAGGTGTGTTACAGACTGTTTTTCCGTAACGCAGTATTTTGTTGTGGAATTAGTTATTTTAAAATATTGCTAGATATTTCAATTAGCTCACTAATGTTATATTCTATAGATAGTGCCTAAGTTTAAGTTGTTTCTCCTGAGAATATGTGTACTCAAACTACTGCTTTCCGATCAACGTACTTTTAGGTGCAGAATGTAGTGCGTTGCTGCACTATTTGATTTGATAGCAGCGAACGACATTAATATTTCACATGCCTTGTCGGGTTACATATAGGAGACACAATAATTATACAACAAAGCAGAACAGAATAATTAATTTTCAATGCTCTGTAGCTCAAAACTGGCATTATCAGTGCTTTATAGGAGCAAACACTTAAAACATTAAATTATTCAAAACTTCACCTTTAACTTTAAGGCAGTCATTCGCCTTAACAGCAGAGTATAATACAGAAATTTTACTGAATATTAGTTTAAGAACATGAGTTGTTTTACAAAGGAAAAACATGGGAGATTCCTTAGATCTGTATATATTGAAAACTCACACGATGCGTATATCAAAGCAGTACAGAATTATAATTTCAGGTACATGCGTTTATGAACATTAAAATATAGCACCATATAGATTATAAGCTTGGAAAAAACATATATAATGGATACATCATTTAAGTAAAGATGAACACCCCTTCAGGGATCTACCACAAGCTACCTTAACTTGAAATGTTATATTCCAATCTCTTACTTTCTTGGTAACCATTCTGGTTTAAATTTATAACCCAAATTAAAACAAGTCTCGGCTCCAAAAGTTTGATTTTCTCAAAATTTACGTGTATATAATCTAGACCTAACCAATTCTTTGACTTTGACCAGTTCTTTGACTTTGACAGATTCTTTGTTGTTTACAAAATCTTTTATGTTGACCTATTCTTTGTCGTTGACCGATTCTTTCACGTTGACCGATTCATTCACGTTGACCGATTCTTTCACCTTGACCGATTCTTACACGTTGACAGATTCGTTGACGTTGGCCGATTCGTTGACGTTGGCCGATTCGTTGATGTTGGCAGATTGTTTGATGTTGTCCGATTTTTTTTTTTACTTTCAGGACTATCCAAATGTTTGCGTCCTCTTGGTGCTAGCTTACTGGGGACTCAAACGCAGTCCCTTGAACACTTAACTTGAAGGATCTCGTAAAGACGAATACTTCTCTTCTATGAAGTCCAGGAGCAACTGCCAGCAGCTTGCCCAAGCTTTTAAAGTGCCAAAAACTAGGGTTCACCTCCCTAAAGCGAGACCTAACTCGTTACAAATTTGCCAGCTCCAATCAGGAATCACAATTTACATCTGGACATGTGAAGAGGTCAATACAAGGTATTTTATAAAGGGCGACATCTTCACTTGCAGCGCTGCGGTGCCTCCACTGTGCCAGTGCGACCACAAGTCGTGTGAATCCAGCATTGTCTGCGGTGAACCAGGAAACTCCTAGCAGGCATAGGCCCGTGCCACCTCAGTCATTATAATGCATAACTCTTTGTTGCAACACCATTACTGATCAGTGGTAGGTATATACCCCACATAATTGTAGAAACCTCCGATATGACGCCATCAATAGAATATACCAGTTCTCGTCCGACGTAACACCATTACAATACATATTCCAGTACCAACATTTGTTGGGGCCCACTTTGGTCCAACATTTGGCTTTGCCGTTGGCCCAACGTTGGCATATTACATTGGCCCAATGTCGAAATGTCATGCTAGCATAAGTTGGCCCAAAATAATTTTTTGTTGGTTGCCAACTGAAATACAACATTGGCCCAACATAATGTTATGGTTGTGTGCACATTTTCTAGAGTAGTGTCATTTACAAACCAAAGCTTCACCAACATGTTTCGATGTTGGTAATGTATTGACAAGATGTGTAATTGCATACATAATGCTAATCAATAAACAATATTCTACCAATGTTGGTTCCTTGTTTTTTTTCCTAGTGTTTTAAAGAAATTTTACAAATTAACTAAAAATCAAACAAAATGTTTTAAAAGTATTAGAATAAATCTCTTTTCCTTTCATGTTTAATTTTCCTCAATTTATGTTTGACTTGGACACATGTCGTTTAGGTTATCAGCTCAATGTGTTAACCATTATACTTCTCTGACTTAATGAAATCAGTAAAGCAATAAGCACATAACAAATATTGCAGTTCGGTATAAGGTGTGATATTTTATAATGTATTTGTCAGATTTTACTACGTTGATTTTGTATTTAAATATCATCCCATGAGATATAAATTGATGTATTTGAGCTTACGACTTACACACTTTCTTTTCGGGCACATATAACTTATGTTTAAGCCTTCTGTTGAGTCAGAGCTTCCGAGGAATTTCGGAGGTTGATATTCTCCCACATATGTGAGAACCTGAAAAGAAAACTTGGGTGTATTAGCATATGCCAGTTTTTTCCAATATATCATACATACTAAGACTACCAAACTTCAACTGTTAAAATAAAACTTTATTCTGCTATTGATTCCTGAGATTTTCATAGCTTAAATGTCACTTACCAGAAAATAATAATAAATCAATATTAAATTCATAATTGAATTTAAAAAACGTTGAAAAAATGTTAGTATTCCAACACAATGTATTTCCAACCTTATCAACCAAATGCAAACAGTTGGTGTTGGCTAAATATATGAATACCTACCAGTTACAGCAGTATAGTTTCCAACTAATGACCAATACAAAACCAACAGCAGACAGTTTATTTTTAAAGAATATATGAGATAAAAAACTGAACCATCAAGCAAATCAAAGAATTTCATAGGTTTTTTAAAAATATTATTAATAGCCTATGTCGGTATAATGTCTGAAACATATGTTTAAAAGTACTAATTACCAACTGTTATGTTCACAATATTGTCTGACCTTATGAGGAACAAAACGCAGTTTAAAGAAAAATTGCATTTGGAAAGTCTTAATGTCCTGTAAAAATTAACGTTTTTTTCCCTTGTAATTATTCTTTTCTATTAGTGGAATTATGCTGGTTGTACAGTGTTGGCCAAACAAGTGTTTACATACCAAACGCTGAGAGTGTTTTTTCCAACAAGTAACCAACATATGAACAACGAAATCAATTTAAAGTAAGACATTGTTTGTGAGTTAGAAACATTACTTATAAACAATCATAAAAAATGATATTGTTGTGTCATCATAAATATGGTAATTATCATTTTTAGCTTAATGTTCGTTAAACAATGTTGGCTCAGCCTAACAATAAGTACCACATACTAACTGTTATGTCCCCAACAGTGACACAACATAAAACCAAGTAAACGTATTAAAAAAATTAAAAAAAGATTTCGGGCAATGAAAAAATTTTATTTTAAAAATATACAAGAAAGTGGAATTGTTTTCATTCAAAAAGTTGTCCCGTACTTCTACATAAAATTTTGGTTGCACAACATTTGCCCAACATTAAAACACATGCCCATCCCCAACAGTATGTTTACCAATGTGTTACCAACCTTCAAACAACAATTTATAATACATAAAATAAATTACACTTCCGATTGATTACGGCATTGTCTGATTTAGCGAAATCATTGTCTGAGGGTGCTAAGTAATCTTACAACATAATCTTGATACCTAAATCATGTTCTCACATTTCCAATAACACTTTAAAATCCACTTACGTTTCTCGCAAGTAAACACTGTCAACTCCACAATCTCTGCAATTGTAGTGCTGCTGATCATTGTGTCAAATGGAACTGACTACAGCAGAATGGCTACACGCGCTCTAACACACTCGACGTTGTTATTTATAGCGTCAAATACAGCTCACTTCCGGTTGCGTCACAGATTTCAACATCAAAACCATTTTATGTACATGTTAAAGGGATCATTGGTAAGCAATAAATAAAAATAACAAAAACTTTTTCATAAAGGTATTTATACACTATAAACAAGTTGTACATGACCCAATACATGAATATCACCAGTAGTACCAACTAGTTTAAGAAATAACCATATTTCATCACCTAATTCCAATTTAATTTTTTTACGTGAATACAGAACAGGAGTTTGAACAAAAGAAACAACTGCAGTTTGATTTAAATCACTTTCATGGAGAGCAAACGTCTTCCAACATATTATATCACGAACATCAGT
This sequence comes from Clitarchus hookeri, assembly GCA_002778355.1. Classification (NCBI taxonomy): domain Eukaryota; kingdom Metazoa; phylum Arthropoda; class Insecta; order Phasmatodea; family Phasmatidae; genus Clitarchus; species Clitarchus hookeri. Next base: position 780,073 of record NQII01000180.1, on the reverse strand, counting down.
TTGTTTAATGTATGCAACAGCAGCACCTGGGTGGTTGTGAGCACGACGAAAGAAACACATTTCCAAAAATCCACTACCAGGGTTATTTGTCATATCCTGTATACCAACTGTAGTGTATGTCCCCAACATACACTGAGGTGACAAAAGTCATGGGATAGCAATATGCAAATATACAGATGGTAGTAGTATCGTTTACAAAATGTATAAATGGGCAGTGCACTGATTGGGCTTTCATTTGTAGTCAAGTGATTCATGGGAAAAGGTTTCTGACGTGATTATGGCCGCACGACAGGAATTAACAAACTTTGAACGCGGAATGGTAGTTGGAGCTAGATGCTTGGGACATTCAATTTCAGAAATGGTTAGGGAATTCAACATTCCGAGATCCACAGTGTCAAGAGTGTGCCGAGAATACCTAATTTCAGGCATAACCTCCCACCACGGACAACGCAGTGGCCAACCACCTGCACTTAATGACCGAGACGAACGACGTGTGCGCAGAATGGTCAGTGTTAACAGACAAGCAACACTGCGTGAAATAACCGCAGGAATCAATGTGGGACGTACGACGGACGTGTCCACTAGGACAGTGCGGCGAACATTGGCTGTACTGGGCTATGCCACAGAAGACTGAATCGAATGCCTTTACTAACAGCACGACATCGCCTGCAGCGCCTCTCCTGGGCTCGTGACCATATCGGTTGGACCCTAGACGACTGTAAAACCGTGGCTTGGTCAGATGAGTCCCGATTTCAGTTGGTAAGAGCTGAAGGTAGGGTTCGAGTGTGGCGCAGCCCCCACGAATCCATGGACCCAAGTTGTCAACAAGGAACTGTGCAAGATGGTGGTGGCTCCATAATGGTGTGGGCTGTTTTTACATGGAATGGACTGGGTCCTCTGGTCCAACTGAACCGATCCAGTCCATTGACGGGAAAGGGTTATGTTCAGCTACTTGGAGACCACTTGCAGCCATTCATGGACTTCATTAACCCAAACAACGATGGAAGTTTTATGGATGACAATGCGCCATGTCACCGGGCCACAACTGTTCGCGATAGGTTTGAATAACATTTTGGAAAATTACAGCGAAACCTATATTGCCCGACATGAATCCCATCGAAAATGTATGGGTCATAATCGAGAAGTCAGTTCGTGCGCAAACTCCTGCACCGGCAACACTTTCGCAATTATGGACGTCTATAGAGGCAGCATGGCTCAATATTTCTGCCGGGGACTTCCAATGACTTGTTGAGTCTATGCCACGTCGAGTTGCTGCACTTCGCCGGGCAAAAGGTGGGTCGACACGATATTAGGAGGTATCCCATGACTTTTGTCACCTCAGTGTATATCCTTCCAGGTTTTTCAGATTATTTAAATTTTACGGAGATGCCACATTTAATGTGTCGATAATTTGACTCGTTACGTGCTCGTCCATGGCCACAATATCGCGGATGATCGTCTTCACACGCTCTATCTTCGCCCCGAGCTCGGACAGGTAGTTCTGAAAGAATGTATTTTGTTCGTTCCACATACTGCGTAATTCCACATTGATGCCATTACCAGTTTCAAGGAAGAAATGTTTAGTCTGATCGTTCCGGTTTGGCAACATATAGAATTATTCTTCTACCATCATCACCGGTTCCATCGTTTCTTGGTACGAGACAACCTCCATCTTCGTCTTTGTCAAGACGCACCTTGAAGCTACTTTGCCCGAATTTTGATATAATGTAGCTCATTCTCGACGGTCGTAGATGAACTGATCGAATCCCCTACGGTACCTCCTATTATATAGGGACCAGTCCTTAACGATCGTCAATAATCCATACTTGCCTTTCCAGCACAAGACACACAGACTATTCAGATATGATAGCATCATATATGTCTGTATTTACATTATCTTTGTAAATATGCCGCAAATTCATATCGTCCTTGCGAAACAACACCAACATGTTCGCATTGTCATGGAGCAGCTGTTTGTGTATGCGCGAATAAGTCTGGCCGAGGTACACGCAGTCCACCTTTGTGTGCCACCCCATGCTAAAATACTACTGGATGCACTTTTGCTTCTCGCAGGCAATGTCATCAAAGACAAATATCGAGTTTGGCGATGCTTCACTCGGTGGAACGACTGCATTATTATCGTTTCAAGGGAAGTAATCGACATTATCCACAGCTTGCAGTACTCGTACCAGTCGTTTGTATTTCAGTTGCTGGAGCGATTTTGAATATAGATACACGTTCTCGAACCGAAAACCATTCTATTCTTCCAGCAGGCTCAGTAGGACGTATATTTTCCCACAATTTGATGGTGGAACGATGATGCAGCTCACTGTATTCGGAAACAGGCTTCCATTACATGATTCGTGGGAGATATCTTCATCTTCAGTGTGAATGAGTATGGGTAGAGTAACATCTTGCTCGATAACACATATTTTAGCATTACTATCTTGTGATGCATGTGGAGCAGTTGGGGAGCAGTTGTGGAGCATGTGGAGCTATTGTGGAGCGATTGCAGAGCGATTGTGGAGCGATTGCAAAGCATGCGGAGATTGCAAATTATATAATGATTGTATTTGCACAGAATCAGTGATGCAAATTTTAGAATGTCTCTTTAAAGCATCGATCTGAGTAAACTTTCGTTGACAAAGTTTGCAGTGAAATTTCACACTTGAAGTTTTCATCCTGCAGGTAGTTGCTTCATGTCTGCGCAAATTCCGCAAAGCTGAAAATGCTTTACAGCAGAAGCGACAAAGCAGATGCACCATTAGCACTTTACGTCCGTACTGTTTCAAGTCTAGAATGAAACTGAAACACAAAAATATAAAAGGAGTGTATTTATAATTTTTTCGCTCAGTTCACCGCGATGTCTTGAAAATGTAAGTCTGTAGCTGGAAGTAGGATTGTCGATACACAGATCAACAATCTACCGTTCGAGCTGCACATTCCCGGATACAAGTTATACGGATCGGGAACTAAGATAGCTAAAAGGCTGTCACGTGGTGACACAGGCATCAATGCACTGGACGAGGCGTGCAAGCAGCACGACATCGTTTTCTCCCTAAACAAGGATATGGAAATCCGACACCAGGCAGATAAGATACTTGCACAGAAGGTCGACGAGATAAGAAAATCATCAGACACCGGACTCGAAGTAAAAATAGCTATGTGGGGCGTATCCAAAGTGATGAAGGCCAAGGTGAAGTCGGGAATGGGTGATAAGAGCAAGAGAAATGCACATGTTAAAATGGGAACAGGTACAGACAGCAAGATAATGGCACAAGTGAAACGAAAAGCAGTGACAAAAGGAAGAAAAGCATGCAAGACCAAGAAAACATCTACCGGCGGATTTTTTCCATTGCTTTTGCCTGCACTTTGAGCCCTCAGGGGTCTAATCGGAGCCACGAGTGGTATAGTCCAAGTCGTCAACACAGCATCGAACGAATGGAAGTAGTTGTCCGAGGTCCAAAGAAATAATACAAATATGGAAGCTATCGCCATGGGTAAAAAAAAACGGCCAAGGCCTCTACCTAAAGCTGTACACAGTCGGAGGCGGAAGTGTGTAAAGCAACGCAGCAGGAAGCGGCAATAATGAAATCTCTATCGAAATGACCTCTCACTAACATGGATTTGGATCTGTAAGCACACAAATTAAAAATGCCTAATTTTAGAGGAGTGCTTATGAGAGAAGAATTGCCACATAAACCAAAATGTAATAAGTGCGCCATAATTAATCTGGACACGACCGCCATTCCCGGCACACACTGGATGCCTTACATAAAATGTGGCAAACATGCAGACTATTATGACAGTTTTGGGAATTTGCATTCTCCACCCGATCTGCGACTGTACCTGAAATATATAAAACTAACATACAATTACGAAACGGAGCAGATGCCTAACATGTGGAACTGTGGACCTTTGTGCCTACGCTTCTTGGTTCGCTCGTACAATTAATTGAATAAAATGGCTATACATCCTGAGGAAACTATCAGTCATGTCGATAACGCTTACCTTGACGGGTCGTAGCTTTGAGCTGCGTGTGGTACAATTTCCACCGCTCGACCTAGAGTGGGAATGCTGCATAGGTCATATCGATTTTCAAACCTACAATGCGATACCGAACATCGATGAAAAAAACTGTAAGATGTACCTCGTAACAGGAGGTAATGTCTCCAACGAAGTAACATTACCCATACGCTATTATGAAATAGACGACATTGCAAGGTACATTCAAGATTCGCTGTCCCCCGACATGGAATTCGAACTACATGGGAATCCCAATACTCTGAAGAGTGTCATCAGATGCAGCAAAGATATCGACTATACGAAACCGGATACTATCGGACCAATACTGAGGTTCGAGCCACAACTCTATGAAGCTGGTAAAACACACGAGTCATCGCGGCTCGTAAATATTTTGCCAGTCAATGGGATACGAATAAACTGCACTTTAGCGAGTGGCACATACATCAATGGTAGGCCGAGCAATACGCTGCACCAGTTTTCGCAGATTGACCCTGCAGATTTTAAACTGTTCGTAGCACTGCAAAGCATCATTTACGTTCTGGTCGTCGCGAAGAGATCGCATGTGGTCGTGGCATTCGCCTACCAGCACAGAGAGTTGGTAAGCTCTCGAAATTAAGAAATCACCCTATGGTTACATCTGAGAAGATGGGAATAATATTTACGGCAACCAGAACCAATAAAACAAAGTGCCATGCAATACCTGCAATCAGTACATCGCATGTATCCAAGGAGTGCAAAGCGACGCAGCATACTTGCGAGATTTTCCTCCGCAGTCTCGGCTTCAAAATCAAACGCCATGAAAGATTATCTAAACATTGAATACCCGGCCCTTTTTGAAGACAGTGTAATGATGGTGGAACTTCATGCGCACCAGCCTTTCCTGATCGGACCATACACACTATCATCGGAAGTTCGGGTGCGTTCCAACACTATGATATCTGACGAAAGAATATGGGTCCCACCTAGCATCGACGAAAAAACGACCAATGGAATTTTTCACCTTATCGATCGCATCGCTTATTTTCTCAACAGTGTCAAGGTGGATCAGTCGCGAGATGTGAGCATAACCTCAACTATCAAAAATTATCTTTCGCTCATGCTGAATTATCTGTCTGCAGCCAAGATGGCAGGCTGGGGAATCAAAGATGACTACAGTGTTCCTATATACTCTGGAGGCATGTTAGAATTGTGCATCCCACTCTCCATGCTATTGGGATTTGCCGAAGACAACAATCTAATTATCTTCAATTCGAAGCAGGAACTGGTGCTTCTTCTAGCTACACACATGCAGACACCACCATGGGTATAGGAGAAAACTTGGAGACAATGAAACTGAAACTACAGTCTTTGGAATGGATGCTGCCTTATGTGCATTTCAGCACTGCAGAATGCATAAACATGTTGAAGAATGTGGAAGATGGCAAAAACATCGATGTAGCCTTTAGATCATGAAGTTTCGAGACATACGCCGGATTGCCAGCAAGCCATCGCATCAACTGGATGGTGAAGTCCAGTTTTGCTTCTAAGAAACTGAGGTACACCATCATTGGGCTACATACCAGAAGACAGCTCAATGTGAGTGTGAGTCATTCGCAGTTCGACACATGTCAAATGGAAAATTTGAAAATATTTTTGAATAGCGAAAGCTATCTGTACGTTGACATGAGCATGAACTTTGAAAATGGACAGTACCTGCTGGCATATCATATGTACACTCAATTAGGAAATGAAAATTATGGACGCCTTCAACCCACGACACTGATACTTTCAAGAATTTGGCTACGCTCATGGTATTCGATGTGAGTAAACAGAACGAGCGCATTACCTCCAGTGTGATCGACTGCAGGATCGAATTCACAACACATGGAAATATTCTTAGTAACATGTATGCATTCTGCCTGATACTTCACGACCGGCTTGTATTGTACAATTGCCGAGACGAGAGCGTCAATTTACTGTCGTGAGCGCAGCTGAGCATATATATCAGTATAACTGTTCACACACTAGAACTGTTTATTCGTCTTTGAGCATCTTCATCTTCAATATGTACTGTAATCTGCAGGGTTTCCAGAGTCAAAAGGCTTCGTGCTCAAGAAGATCGCAGTGTCTTACGACGACGATGGCAAAACAAGCACACTCTCCTTCCGCCCCCCACCCCTAATTTGTGAAAACTGTTGGAACGAAGAGCAAGAAAAAAAAACGCCTTGCTAACCAAGTATTACTATGTACTTGAGTGGGAAGAAGGCAAGATTCCATACTATCAGGTAGGGAACTTGCTGCGAGACTTGCTGACGCAGTACCCGAAGGCCCTGATTTACATACCAGGGCCTGAGCAGAAAAAATTATTTAGCGACTTGTGTAAATTTGAAGTAGAAACTATCAATGTGCAGGCCAAGTATGTGTGTCCTTCTCTGCGCAAACTTACGAAACTTTATGGCGATTCGCATCTTCATGTCTGCGACAGGTCAGAACCTGACTGAGTCTGCACACTGAAGAATGTGCCGCTGCAGCGCAAATGAGGTGCCTCGTACTTGGACCAGGAATCGACTGCCTACGACTAGACACGAAGTCACCTGATCTTCTCGAAATGCGAGAGAATTTAGTTTTTCGTATGGTGGCATGACTGATCGACAACCATATTATATGTAAGTGGAAAAAATCAACGAGCTCGTTTAGTCGATTCCTAGAGGCCTGATCATCACCACGACTCCATTCTGCTCTACGAAGCATTCAAGCATCAAGCCAGACTACAGTAGCATGGAGTATAGTTTCATCGCAGAAGACGGATATCTGCGCAGCTATGCCGAGACCTGCGATGGTAGCGGCATACAGCACTGGTGATTCGCACATTTTACAATCTTCTACGAACCAACGCACTTTCAATTGGGCTGTCCGGGAGCATCGGCCGGCATCGTGTACCACATGAGGCCGCAGACGCAGCTTCCCCGCACCGTGGACCAAATCATCGCCCCGGCACAGACTCATGCGAACATCACGCGCCAGACTTTGACGTGGATTCGCTCCAGTTGGGGCACGAATCATCGGCTCACTCCCAGCATCCTGGGTCCCAGAGGGATGTCGCCAGCCAGACGACCAGACACCGCCGAGCGTATCGCCGGCACCAGGCACTCATGTTAGTACCCATCATGGATGATTCTGCCCTCAGTTCCAGAGATAAACCTGCACCCACTCGTCAACGAGCAGCAATGTGTACTCCTGAGGCTGCTGTTGGTGGTTCTGCTACCGACAGACCTGATGTCGGTGAGCCGAATGTTTGTACTAGTATCATAGAGCCATTGGTCAAACAGGAGACAAGTCTACACTGCAATGATAATGTGATGGATGGTAAATCGGAGACACGTACTGTTGCTGCTGCTTGTGTCGAAGGTCTTCGTAGCGACCCTGTGATTTGTGCGGCTCTTCAGAGAGCACTGCTGCTTACCGCCATACATGAATTGCTTAGCATTCTACGAGATACCAAAAAATCATAATTGCTGATCTGAAGATTAAAATATGTAATTTGGAATCTTTACAAAGAATATTAATAAATATTATTGATTTTTTGCTGATAATGTATATTTTATTGTGTGCACAAAAATAAAAATACTTGCATTTAAGAAAAAATCAAAAATATTAAATATGATCATTTACCTGACCTCGTCGCCATTCGGTACAGGTCGATAGCACTCTATATCTCTGGTGGTTGCAAGATGATACTAGTGTCTCTAGTGGGTCATACTAAAAATAAATGGACAGTATAAATGGCATGGCGTGGAAGAGGACGAGCGAATACATGTAATTGACCGATTAAATAACCAATTAAAAAAATGTGGAGTGTAGGTTGTGGTGGGGCCTCTGGAAATATATGTTTTTCAATAATAATTTTTAACAATTTTTTATAAATTTTTAAAATATAATTTTAATAATTTTTTGCAATTTTTATGTTTTTTTTTGGGGGGTTTTCTAGAAGTTTTTGTCTTTAAGGTCACTGGGGTTAAGGCAAAGGTCTACTTCACAGACATCGAACATGGCTGATGAGGTGGACACTGGTCGACCTGGTGAGGGCCGGTCATGTCGGGAGCTTAGTCTATCCACCTGTAATCGAACCCCGGACCTCCTACATGTGCATCCTCAAATAATTTTTTTTAATAATTTTTATTTTTAAAATTTTTTATAAATTTTTGGGAATTAAATTTTCTTTTGGATCTTTGTTTCAAGGTCATTCAAACTGTCGCACAGGGTCAAGGTCATGGGTCAAGGTCAGCCAGAAACAATATGGCGGTTGGGTGACCGGAATGACAGAGCTTGATGTCGACTCCTGCTCCTGATCCCCTGCCCCTGATCCCCTGCACCTTGTGCCTGATCTCCCATAATTATTCTACTGTGCAACTCCTTAAATTCCTAAATCTTCTTGTAGATTCTGCAGGTACTGTCTTAAGTGTGCTGATGTATATCTATTGCTCGAGTCCGCCAGAGCTCATGTTAATCAGGGTTTACGATAAACAAAAATACTTTAAGAATTAGCCAGTAACCGCGGTTCTCGCACACGGAACTTTGTCTTATGGATTTACGATTCACAATATTTCTGATAATTCTTAAGTCCTGCCAATCAAAACGTGTGACAAGCTTGTCCTGTTTACATATTTTCTTACATAGCCTCGTATACAACAACCATATTTAAGCCGAGCACACTTGAAAGTAGACCTTTTCTAGCAGAGAAGTTTATTTGTGTGGACGAAGATAATCATAAACATGTGCATACATACGCCTTTTAAATATTTTTATACTTAAATTACTGTAAATAATTTTCCCGCCAACAACACTGACTGCTCTGTTCTGATTGGTCGTTCCCTCACAGGTTTTAATTAACATATATAATATAAATATTTCTTTTAACGATCAAGGAAATCCCAACAACGCACACGACCTGTTAAGTTACATTGGAAACCAATACAAAATATAAAATATATTCAGTTTTCTGTTCACGTCATAATGCATTTTTTAACTCTTAATTATGTACTGTAAACCTAGCTTTAGTTGTGGCATGTTGTGAATGTCCGTGTATCGAGAGAACTAGTTTGGTGTATGTTATTTAATTTCCTCTGTGTTTCAGATGCCAGATATTCCACACTTCTTCACTTGTATGCTGCTGCTTTTCGGCACACATGTCACCAGTTCTGGGGCATACCAAATTTTAGGGGTATTTCCTCACATCGGCAAAAGTCACTTCTTGATGACGGAAGCTATCATGAAAGGTCTCGCTGCAAAAGGCCACAATGTCGTGGTCATCAGTCCTTTCCCTCAAAGAGAACCAGTGGAGAACTACACGGACATAAGCCTTGCAGGTGCGCTAGAAAATTTCGTAAGCGAAGTTCCACTTAGCAGTGCCGCGAATTTTGGCGGAGTATTTTTATTGCGCCGGATATTCTTTACCATGAGCGTTGAGATATGCGAAAAGACCTTCGCCAACCAGCAAGTGCAAGAGTTGCTCGACTCAAAGAGATTTGACCTTGTGATCCTTGAAACATTCTTCTTGGACTGCTTTCTCGCCTTTCCCCATCGGCTTCGCAGTCCATTCGTTGTGGTCAGCACCTCGGCAGCGATGGCATGGACGAATGACTGGTTCGGAAACCCTGGCACCCCTTCCTTCGTGCCCGTTAATTTTTTGGGCCATGCTGATCGGATGACTTTCTGGGAAAGGCTCGTGAACACAGTAGTTTTGTTGGGATCGAAAGCTGTATACAGGTACATCTTTGAACCGAAAATGACTGCAGTCGTAAATAAATTTTTTGGCGAATCCGTGCCACCCTTGGAAGAAATTGCGCGGAACGCAAGTTTGTGTTTGGTAAACACGCACTTTGCTCTGAATCAGCCCCGGCCCCTGCTACCAACGATCGTGGAAGTCGGTGGGGTGCATCTGAAGGAGCATGGAACACTGCCAGAGGTAACTAGTATTTTATGTGCAACTGTAGTTTTTTTTTTATAGTAAAATTTTAACACTCTGATACTTGCATGCCCATCGTGAAAAGAATTACGCACACTCTAAGAAATCCCACATTTACTATATGAACGTATACGTAGAGTAAGGAAGCGGGAATGGTAAAGTTATTTCCCGAACGGTCATGGTAGCGTTCATACATTTGCTCAGTAAACAGTCCTATTCGTAGGAAACTTCCCAACTTTGTATAGTAGCGGCGCTAAATAGTCCATATTTGTAACCAAGATGTGTGGTATTATTTCCATGCGATATATGGGTTAAAAACGTCCAATTAATTTTAGAAAGTTATCAGAAATATATTTTAGAGTGCATGAACACGATACTTCGACGAGGATACTAGCCATGGAGCGCTTTTGTACTAATACTACATTGCTATGGTTTGATGCAGTTAAGACTGTAAACTTATATTGGTTTGAACGTTTATGCTTATGTTCAAACCATATATTTTAGATTAGGGACGAGCTTCTTGTGGGTTAACTTGTAGAGCAACAGTTGGAACAATATCAAATATACAGAGGATTAGATATTGTTAATTGGGCGTAGAGTTTGCATTATAATCAATTTAATTAGGTAATTGAGCCACACAGATTTTGTATTATACAGAGAAGTCACACTTATAATGAATGCCGAAGGCTGATGAAAAATGGATTACGGCGGTTGGCACATCTTAGCGGCTTCTTGGTCTGTTTTGTTCGGCCAGTATCGAGCTGAGAAAAAGATCTCGCACGCAGCGTTACACAGTGGGATGGTGTGGGAGGTGGACAAAGAGGAAGAGAGCCGTCGGAACTAAGTTTGTATGCAAAGTTTTAAGTCGATCGGATACGCGGAAGTGGGTAAAAATGAGCTGCGAATATTCCATCCTAACTTAAAAGTGAAGCTGAACAAGAACTTGTAAAAATAAACGTCAACAAATTTTGAAACGAAATTTAATAATTCCGTCTGACTTTAAATGCTAAAACAGAATAACCTTCTGTGCTGTAATTTCGAAATTTTATTTGTTTTATAATATCGGCGTTGTCTTCATCCACTGAAGATGAAGCCCGCTGCAGTACCTCTCAACCTCCCAAGGTCGCACTTGAGATATTGCAGGAACGACGTAGCCGCGAATACGCATTCCAGGTTTAAATTTATATACTTTATTAACTTCAAGCGAATTATATGATCCTTTCTTGCTAGAGATTATGATCGCTTCCTTCCCCAGTCCCGACTGTCACGGGTTTCGTCTGTAACAACACCGCTGTTGACGTAACACCAAGCGATAACAAAACAACACGTGTTCTCTTACCGAAATAGAGCGCCGACCGCTCCATCGAACCTTGTGCTGGCCAATATGCCTCGGAGTCTTTGTGTGAGAATGTGCGTGAAATGCCACTAACATTTTCAATGCGGAAAACATAGCCTTGTCTGTAAACAGATCACGTGAAGGTGGCACTGAGAGCATGCAATGGTGCAGTGGGTGTCAGCCTATTTGCAGGCGCAGGAAGATACCCATTTCTGCTATATATGTGACAGTTATCATGAGCGTAGATGCAGATGCACGGTCAGATAAAGAGTATTTGAAGTTATGTGCGTTTTGTGTTTATATTACACAAGCTTTACTAATGTGGCTATAACGCCATCAAGTAGTTGCATAACCCTGTTGTGTCAAACTTTTTTTTTTTTTTTTTTTTTTTCAGATTTGTACACAGACTTTTGTAAGTCATGCCACAGAAAAGAATGATGGCTGTTCTAGCTTGTTGACCTCGCTACTTTTACAATGTCTCATTTGTCTCGTTCCTTCCCATTGTTGTTGATGTTTTCCTTGAAAAAAGCTGATAGTCACAGCAGTGTGCATATAAAAACTATTTTAGGTTTTCGAAGCGCCTCTTATATGTTTTTGTAAAATTTATGTTTATTTGTAGTTCAGTATGAATTTGTGTACTTGTATGCTTAAGATGGCTCGGTTTTTAATGAGCATAAACATGAAAAACCCCTCTTATGGAAATACCCTGTTAAAATAATAGGAATAATTAAACTGAATATATCAAAATGTAAAATATTAATATTTGTAGCCCTGTGTTTTAATTTAAAGCCTACGTGATCTGCTGTGAACACTGAACATGTTGAAATTTTCATTCAGTCTTCTGCCTGCATGGTGTTACCTTCATTGTTTAAATACCAAACGCAAGATTCTGTGAAATACGACATGCAGTCTTGGACCAAACGCCCAAGAGATACTCGGCTGATAGTCGTTTCGTCTTGCATCGGGTAACCGAAGGATTTGGTTGTGACCATGTAGTTTTTGAAGGGAAGTGTAAAGCAAATTTCAAGGGCAACCGTCTGTAGACATTTCTGCGTAAATCAAAGTACATGGTTGCCAGATTTTGATTCATTTATCTGTTTTGAAGAATACCCAAATAGTGTGTGCAACGCTCGAAATTTTTATTACAGTCATTTGAATCGCGTTATTTTTCGTAAGGAAAATCATAAAATTAATTCACTAAGTTTTTGCAGGTGTTTCACAGAAATACCCCAATGCAGTCAACATGTCAGGAAGACACCGTAAGGCCTAAACGTAAATCTGTAGCATGTATAACACTTCAGAACCCAAAAATACAATCGGTTGTTGGATCGTTATATCGCCTAGCTCTTGCGGTTGCGGTCACAGATGTAGATAAGATTTTATAGAAGCATAATCTGAAAACTGTCTCTTGAAGGTCAGCACGTTCGTAGTAGACAACTACGAAATTTCTTGGATATTCATTAAGTTACTATTTAATTAATGACTACAATATGCAAAATGTTTATAAATGCCAGCTTTGTTTCCAGTTGTACTTTATTAGCAAATACATTAAATTTACTATTAGTTCTAAACAACTTGATTACTGACTGAATATTACGTTGACAATTAATATATTACTCCCAATATCTTCGCGGTGAGTGGCGTGAAAATAATTCTTCGACTTTTAACACATCTGGTTTCTTTCCATCAAATAACACTACTAACGATCAATATCGGTCACAAAATGTGATAACTAATTCACATTGCTCAACACTCGGTTTCTTCTAGAGATTTTTTGTACTTTTTAGGCCAGCCC
>NQII01000180.1:655925-760276 GCA_002778355.1 Clitarchus hookeri | reverse complement strand
CACTAGTGTGCACATCGCCCCGCAGACCCACAATGCCATCAAATGGCACATTGGCTCTTGAAGCAGGACAATGTCAAGTTTACTCTCCACGACGATTCTATTAAGTTGTGCAGCAACCGCTGCCGACCGTTGCATATTTAACTGCCCACATCTTATCACATTACAATCCATAATCTATCCTGGCGAGTTCAACGGACAGGGCTCTCTGATACGCAGGGCACTCCCTGGAGTCACCTCTATGATCGTGCGCCTGACCCTTTTTGTGACAGTTAGCACAAATTTCTTTGTACTCCCTGTCACTTTTCTTCGGGCAGTTACCGCACTCATGCCCAGTCGCACTACACCTTGAGCATGTTGACTCCTTCTCCCTGCACTTGCCCGCTATATGCCCTCACTGCTAGCATTTGTAGCAGCGTGATAGAGATATGTAGTCGCGCACGCGACAGCTTTCGTAACCCACATATATCCTGTTCTTCTCTATGAGCGCATTTCGTACCTGGGGATCGCACTCAAGGACTACATTAACCCTGTCCGTATCCCTACATCCAGTTCTATGACTGAGAGTTACTACCCTCTTAAAACTGTCANAAGGACTACATTAACCCTGTCCGTATCCCTACATCCAGTTCTATGACTGAGAGTTACTACCCTCTTAAAACTGTCAAAATTATGGCCTCCACAATTGCAATTTCTAAAATTTAGCCTTTATATAGTTTCCGGCAAATCTGCACCGTCCTCACATCGAGACCTTCGGGCCGCATCTTTTTGGTGCCTCCAATTTCAACCCGAATGTCTGGATTTTTGTGGCATTATTGATACTTTGCATGGCCTTTTCATCCCCTGCCTCGATCATTATTCTTAAACCCCTTATTCCACGCATGTTACTTATTTGGAGCCTTTCTCCTTTGGGGTCGAAACACTTTTTGATCTTATCTCGCGTTTCCATACTAGACATGCCTTCTTTGTCCGGATACACTAGTATGATTTTCTTAGCCGGTTTTGGCTTGATACTGTCAGTACCAGCCGCCTGTGCGTAGCTCTTTATGACAGGCACTTCCTTGCTAGTAGTTTTGAGAGTATCTTGCCTCATCAATACAGTCCTTTCTGTCTGCTGTAGTTTTCCTAACAGCTTACTGTTCTGTATTAGAAATCCATCCATATTACTTTGTTATAAACTCAACTTAGGAATAAGCCAGTTAACCCGTGTCGAGTTTAATTTTGAGCTTTTGCTTAAAAGCCACTCCATCATAGTGGAAACAAGTTCCTTTGTCTCCTCATGTATCTTATCAATTGCGTTCTCCTCATCTACCAAGGAGTCGCTCCCATCTTCCTTAGGTAGTTGAAATCTCAACTTCCTCTTGGCCCTTGGTTCTTGGCTCGAAGTGCTGGAAGCTTGCTCCACATCCGCACTCACAGTCTTCAATGACGATCTGGGGACCCCTTCCAAATCCGGTGCCTCTGGGAATACCAACCTGGTGGCTTTCAGGGGTTTCCCCTTCTTCCCAACCAGGGTGAACTCCTGACCTTTTCTAGTAGCAGCCTTCAAATACGGTTCCTCTTCAGGAGAGAGGAGGAAGATTACTCCGAGCCTTCAGATCCTTCCGTAACTTCCAGCACTTCTGGTTTACCTGTTTCTGTCTTGTCGTCCTCTTCTGACTCCTCCATTTTATCCTCTTCATCGAAGACCTATTGGACGTGAGAGTCTATGATGCTTGCCTTTACTCCTTGGATATTTTTCCAAATCTTACGATGTATTCTCTTCTTGCCAGTGGACATTGTATACCGTTCCCAGTTGAAGTGAAGATCTAGCAGGCGGTTGATCGCATCATCAGTTACCTCCCTTGCGATGAACTCCTTCTTGAGGAATACAGTAAGGTCTTTCCTCTTCTCCTTTAGTGTAAGTGGTTTTTCCACCAGTGTAATTCCCAGAGCCTCCATAAAGCCTGATTTCATCTGCCCAAAAGGGCTGCTTGAAGATGCCATGGTGTTCCTGCATCTGTACGACCCACACGATGGCTCTTCTCACACACTATACAAGTCTCTTCTATTTGCTAACACTTGTGTGCTTAAGTTAATAAGCCCCCACACTATCTACACAACACAGTTCTACACACTAAGTTTTTTCACTGCAAAAGTTCACTCTCTGTCCATACACTAGATTTAAGCCTTCATGGACAAGCCCTGACAAGCCTGAGGCCATAGGCCTCAGATAGGCTTCCTTGTTTTTCGCTCCCTCTTAGCCATCTACGAGGAATCCCACTAGGGGAATTATGGCCACGCACAGACTTTTATGGCACAAGACCGGTGGACTGATCACCTCGTAGTCCGTTTATCCACCCGGCCACGCAGAAGCGGGGAGCCAGTACCGCACTGTCCAGTACCGCACTGCCCTCTTTGTCTTCACTTTCGATCTGACTGTGAGGACAGTTCTTCCTGTTCAGTTCAGAGCCCCCAGCTCAAACACCCAGGTGAATTGGTTCGTTAAGCGCAAATTCGCCACTTCTTGCGATAGGTTTTACACTCAGGGCGACACTTTCCGGTGTGGTACCATGATAAAACAGGATGTTAAACAGCGTGTACACGTACTATACGCACCCATTCAAATGAGTGTGTACAGTTTGTACGAGAATAAATAATTTAAACGGTGATTTCAAGCAGCCATGGGTGTCTTTGTATCTTGCCGCACATTCCTGCATCCATACCCCATGTGGTGTCTCCTTTAAAACATACCTTTAAATTGTACATATCACATTTCCTGTTTTGGATAATTTTCGGTAGATAAACATTATTTGCCATGCCTCTGTATCTGCCCTCGTTTATAGAAAATAATAATTTCAGATTGAATTTAATTTGACGGCCTCTCCTAATGGAAATGTCTATGCACACCTATACTAGACATTAGCCATTGGCTATGGTGGCATAAGCATTTGCGTAATGTAGAAAGAAGCAGGGCTTCCATAAGTGTGCTCAGTTAACCACAAACAACTTATGTTTGTCATCAAGCTGCAATGTTTATGTTTTACACATTGTCAACAACACACATGTATTTTAAAGTACCGCGAAGGGCATTTACGAGGGTCGTTTCCTAAGTCATTGCAACAATGTTATGGTTTATGAACGTGTGGCAGTACGGAAAATAGAATACCTAAGATTTAAAGTTTCTTAAAAATTATGCTGAATGCTGCCAATTGAAGGAGAGCTCATGCATTAGGTACTGCAGAGCAGCGCAGCACGGAAATGTCAGTATGCTGCAGGCCATACTCTGAGATAGTTATAAGTGAAATTGAGCAACAATCATATGTGAAGATTGCAGTTCTCTGTGGTATAAATACTTGTCATGCAGTGTTGGATGATGTGTGAGGTGATAGTTTTACCATATGGAACTATTACCCACTGGGTTGATACATAAATCATTCATACGCAGCCGATGGTCTTAAATGACTTCCCCGACACTGGCAAAGATGCGTGGAAGACTTGGAAGAATATTACGAAGGATGTTATCTGTTTGTGCATACTTTCATGTAATTTTGTATTTTTTTCATAACAAAGGCATGTTTTCCATTTCTGTATTGTCCTGTCTTTTCCCTGCCCTTTCACTCCTGCAACTGGCCCCCATTCTCTTGACAGCATTCAGAAGTGCATTGCACTTCCCTTCAAACCCGCATGTTTTACTTTTGCGGCATATTTACCACAGGCTATTTCATGGTTGTCATGACTTTTTAAATGACCATTGTAGGAATAATGAAAATATTGCGAATTGAAAGAAATTTCTACAATTTTAATAACATAAATTCCCAAAGTACAAGTCCAGTGCCCCATGCTACCAGCCCAGTTAACTTAATCATATTTGCACGTTATTCCTTGGCGTTTCTGTATTATTTTCCATTGCATTTATTACATCACTGAATTCCTCTTTGCACATACTTTCAGATGCTATTGAAATTAATATATGTTTCCAGAGGAAAAATCATACATGGGTTAATTATTTCTTTCCGTACACATGTTACGAATAGTCACTGTGCTGCAAATTACTTGCCCCCGTACGTAATTTCATTTAGCGAAAACCACATTTAGTGATATTCAAACGTTCCGGCAATTTTAGGGGCGTCAATGTTGGGAGTACCACCATGTTTGTTTGTATATGTGTATATACAGGATGATTCTAAAATCATGGGACAAACATTGAGGGATGGTAGAGCTCACTAAAACAAACAATTATTGNGTATATACAGGATGATTCTAAAATCATGGGACAAACATTGAGGGATGGTAGAGCTCACTAAAACAAACAATTATTGCATAGGAATATATGGGCGGAAGTGACGCGTTGAGGCACAAACACATAAACATAACACATTAACGGAAACATAAAATGTTCATTAGCAGCATACTCAACGAGTGATTTCGTACCGAAAATGTTAAAACAGTTGCTGGAAATGCATCCACCAACAGTCACGCATGCTTGGTGACCTCTAAAAATGGCATGATTGGCTGACAATGGTGGCGATAGTTGAGGGCAGTCAAACAGTGCGCCAGTGACATGCTGCATCAGCGAACAAAACATTTGCGCTTGAGAGTTTGGCCCTANTGACATGCTGCATCAGCGAACAAAACATTTGCGCTTGAGAGTTTGGCCCTAATGGGTGATTTTACGAATAGCGAAAAGGCAGACATGCATCTAATGTACGGTGCTGCTAATGGTAATGGCAGAGCAGCGCTACTGCTGTATCAGAAACGCTTTCCACGTAGACGCATGCCGAATCACAAAATGTTTGAGCGATTACATCGGCAACTTTGTGAAAATGGTTCATTTATCGCCAGTACTGATGGAAGGGGTTGATCGAGGACTGTACGACAACCACACCTTGAAGAAGTCACCTTGGACCATGTGGACGAAACACCCGGCACAAGTACAGGGGCTGTAGTATGTCGTCTACATGTCAGTCAACCAACCGTTTGGAGATTTTTACACGAAGAATGTTTACACCCATTCCACTCACGTATTTATGCCCCACAGTTGGGAGCCGATTTAACTTGACGCTGCTCGCGTGAGTTTATTCCTGTTATACTGGGCCTCATGATAGGCGGTCAATTATACTTGAGGTATATTACTGCAGGCTTATCTAGGCCTCACGTTGGGTAGTAAATTAACTTGAAATAGGTACCGCCACTGTAGAATACATGGTGGCTTATATGGTCAGAGTTAATGTCCCCCAGGCACCGACTATAAAGTGCGTGGGGGTTGTGGGAATTGTAATGAGGTAGACTATTACTGTTGTATTTTGAAGTACGAATATATTGTCTCGTGTCTATATTCACAAATACACAACATCAAAACTTTAGAGGTGTGGTACTGTAGTACTTTGGCTACTCGTATTCACGGGGCGAATTCGTGGTTGAGTGGGGCTTCTTTAGGCGACGAATTTTATACTTAACTCATCGGTGAGTGTGGGTAGGCTGTCATCTGGGGATGAGTTCCAGCGAAGTGGTAGGCCTTGGATGCAGGCCCCCTGTGCTGCTTCTCCCTGGACTGCTGTGTTCGGACTCGTACTCACGTCTTCTCGTGATTTCTCCCCGCAACTCTCCCCGCGGCCCGGTGATGATCAACTGTCGCGATATGACTGACCCCTTAATGATGCGGCTGACGGACGTGGCCGGGTTCCGATATCCCGGCCTTAGTAACTGTTGTACTGACTTACTCTCTGCTCGAACTGACGTCTCTCGGCGGTGAAGATGAACTAACAACTGCCCCGATATGACTGCCTGACGTACCCGATATTACTGACCCCCTCCTATTCTTGGAAAGGGGTTTTTATACACGCCAGCCTTTGTCCTGAATTGGCGGCACGTGGCGCCTTGTAGGGGAGTGAAGGGGGTGAGAGGGGTGAAGTGGAAGACGCCTAACCAAGCCTTCCAACATATGTGTCCTCATTTCTGAAGGTTTGGCGGGGGGGGGGGTAATACCTACTGTCGTCAGCGATACTTCCGTGGTGCGTATTTACTGCGTTCAGGCGAACTACACNGCGAGGCGGGGGTGGTGTGAAGGGGTGATGGATGTGAGCCAACGGCGTTCCCTAATCCCTAAACCTGCATGCGACACCACATACAGAGAGTCCAAGCTTTGCAGACGTGTGATTACCCTCTGCGCGTGACTTTCTGACATTGGTTCTTGCAGCAGTGTGCGATGCAGCCGGCTTTTCCAGCTCATGTGCTATTCACAGATGAGGCGACCTTTACACACGAAGGCGTTTTCAATGCCCACAATTCTCATGTGTGGGCAACAGAAAAACCACATGCCACACATGCATTCCAACAATGCTTCTCTGTGAACTTTTTGGGGGGTATTGTGAATGATTACCTCATAGGCCCATATCACCTACCAACCCGACTCAATGGCCGCTGTTATCGGATATTTCTGAAAGAGGTTTTACCAGAATTGCTGCAAGACGTTCCCATTGGCGTTCGCATTCAAATGTGGTTTCAGCATGATGGATTTGCCAGCCCATTTCAGTATGGAAGTCCGCAATTATCTGGATGCTACTTTTAGACTGCGCTGGGTTGGGCGTGGTGGGCCAGTCCGATGGCCACCATGATCGCCAGATTTATCGAGTCTCGATTTTTTCTTATGGGGGGCATTTGAAAGCCCTCATTTACGAGACTCCAGTTGATTCCATTGAAGACCTCGTCGCTCGACTATCCTGTGTGGCTGCACACGTGCGTGAAATACCCAGCATATTTGAATCTGTTCGCCAATCACTCCTCCGACGCTACCAAACTTGCATTACTGTCGGTGGTAGCAATTTTGAGCAATTATCATAAACATTGCTGTAAAAAGGCATTTAGTGGCGACGTTGTAAATAAACAATGTGTTACATTTCATGTGTTATTTTTGTGTTTGTGCCTAAACGCGTCACTCCCGCCCATATATTCCTATACAATAATTGTTTGTTTTAGTGTGCTCTACCACCCGTCAATGTTTGCCCCAGGATTTTAGAATCACTCTGAATACTGTATATATTGATATAGATATGTAGGATGTTCGTGTTCGGAAATTTTTGGGCATAATTTTAAGAGATGGTAGGGCACACCGAGACAAAAGTTTCGGTATAAGGGACATGTGTTTCGAAACGACCACCCTCCCCCACCGAGCTACAGGTGTCAAACAATAAGCGTACAGTTTGAATTCGGCGTGCTGCCTGGGTCAGTCATGTGCAGGCCAGAGTAGCGCCAGCCTGTATGCAGACAGCAGGCGACAGTCCCCAGTCTCCCCACGCGACGGCAAACAACTGATCGCAGTGTATAAACAAACATATGTGAAGCATGGCTCACCTGTGACGTCCTCGGACTTGTACATGACTCCACAATAAAAGGTATTAAAGGTGTTAAGTCAGATAACAAGGGGGGTGGGGAGCTACCAGACCACCTATCCCCTTTTCATCGTCCGGGAAGGTGTCACTCAAATTCTCTCGTGCAGTACGTATGAAGTGGTTGGGGAGACAGTTATGTAATAACCACATAATATGTTGCTGCATGGTGATTTCCACATTTTCCATCAAAACAGACAGCATGTCTTCCAGAAAGTGTAGGTAAATGTTACCATTCAACTAGGTGGGAAATGCACGGCCCAATGATGTAATTATTCCTTAAATCAGCCCAAACGTCCACCGCGAATTCGTGTTGGTATGACCTGATACAGGTTTCATGTGGGTTGAGATTACGCTACATATGACTGTTTTCAGTATTAAACATTCAGTCTCTTGTGAGCATAGACTCATCACACAACAACAGGATCTCACTAAAATGTGGATTGTCATTAATTTGCGCTAAAAACCACTCAAAACATTGTACACAAAGCGGAAAGTCCGATGGATCTAGCACCTGCACTTTGTGTAGGCGGCATGAGTGCAACTGTTGCTTATGTAGCACTTCCGATACTGTCGAATTACTAACACCCATGTTGTGCGCAATTGCACGGGTTCCTGTGTGGGGTTGTGCTGCCGCCTGATCTTTCTCACAACAACCACAGCTACAAAGCTCCCAATTAATATACACTGCCTCTATTGTGCCACGCATACACTACTCTTATAATAAAATTTATGTCCCTACTTTTACAAAGATTCCAACAACATAAAAAATTATGAATGTGCATCATCAGTGACAGATTATCGAAGATGTATGATACAGAGTATGAATCAACTACCCCTATTAATTCGTATTTATGCAGTACTTAAGATTACAGCTTAGCATGTAAAAATTTCCCCTTTTGTCAAATAACTGCCCCATTAGTTAGTATCCAGCAATATTGCTTATGATAAGCATATGCTAATATTGTTGACTGAAAGCTTTTGGGTTGGAGATGAGTGTTACCATGTGTACAGAACAATAGAGCAGCATTTGAAAAGTGGCTAGAATATTATATTTTCCATATAGTATGTTGTAAATCCTCCATGAGCTGCATTAAGAGCTGCTGCACACCGTGGCATCGATTTAAACAGGCCTTAAATGTGTTTGTGAAGAATAGTCTACCAGGCTCCTTTTGCTAGAGTTCACAGTTTATGGGCATCGGTGTCTGGATGTGAACGACGGGCTAGTTGCCGAGTGGTCATACCCAAGACATGTTCAATAGGTGACACATCGGGCGAACATGTAGGTCAAGGAATAAACGGTACATGTCTTTCATCAAAGGCAACCTGAACATTTCTGACATTGTGGTGTCATTTTATTGTTGTAATATGGCTCCAGAAGTGTTCGTAGCGACTGCTGTTGAGTGGGGCCACAATTTGTAGCAGCCGGAATCGCCAATGATACTCATTGCTCCCCAAACCATCATGCCCAACGTTCGTACAACATAGCCCTGAACAATGCATTCTGGAAGATGTTGCTCACCTTGATATTGTCGAATAAGTTTGTAGCCATTATTGTAATCCAAGTTGAAGTGAGACTCGTCGGATAACACGACTTGTTGCTACTAGACACGCAAGTGAGAGTGTCCGTTACCCATTGTAGCCCGAGGCGTCGATGGTTCACGCTCAACGGAATCATCAGACAAGGAATACATAAATGCAATTCTGTGAGAAGATTCCGTTGACCTGTGGAAGAAGACAATTTCAGACCTTTTGCGGTGTTCCAGCGTTCTGCTAAGACTCGAGACGAAGCTGAATGGTTCATCACTGCCATACGGATGAGGTGTCTGTCATACCGTGGTACAGTTCCGGTGTTTTCAACTCGCCCTGTTCTCATCATTCCACTGCTTTAAGAATCGCATCACCGTCGTCACATTGTGCCCTGTATGAGCAGCAATTTCGCATTATGAAAATCCTTCTTCGCGCAATTTGATTATTCGACCCCGTTCATACTACGTTACGTTCTTAAAATGTGCCCTTTCACATCGAAAAGACATACTGATTCTAGTAGGAACGTTTAAAGCTCACTGGTGATGAACAACTTTGTCTGGTTCCTCAACAATCCTCTGTCTGTATGCTTGTACACGTCAGTTTAGAGGGCGCGGCTGCATTTAGGCATGTGCACTCTTTCTCCCATTATCACTTGCAGACAATACTTTGTTTTTCGTTGTCTGTGAGTTTAGTTTACTTTACATGTTTCCTTTATGGTGCTGCATATTTTACACACGTGAATTTATATGTATATAAACTTGCTTTTAGTAAAATTTGGAAGTGGATCCATGTTACTCGTGCCTGAGCCAGGTTCCATACCTTCAATAATCAGTAATGGTAGTTGATTTAGCCTATATATTTTCCCACAACAGCATGATAGAATGTAGATTTGTCTCTTTGTCTAGGTCACCGTAATGTCAAGGCCTTCATCACTCACGGCGGACTCATGGGAAGCATGGAAGCAGCCTATTGTGGCGTTCCCATGGTAGCCATACCACTGTTTGGAGACCAGCACCTCAATGTTAGGTCCTTCATTGAGGAAGGGATAGCTGTGAAGTTAGATTACTCGACAATCAGTAAAAACTCAGTTTTGTCTGCCCTCAGAACGGTGTTGGACAATCCCAGGTAAAAATTATATATACAGGCTATTCACGGTTACTTAAAACTTTTCTGAAGCCCTGCTAAATTTCTTCTTCCAGGATATTCCTATATTCCTCCGTCTCATGAAAACAGTGCTTAACTAAGTATAGAAAATTACATCAAAGGGACATCGCACCGAATTCGTGCGCACTCAGTGTAATAATATTTTCCAAGAACTATTTCGCACTAGGCATTGCCAACGCACTTTTTGCTCCCTGTATTTATTCACATAAATTATTAATGACATATTAAAAACTATTGACATAATAGAATAAAATGTTCAATTTAATTAAAAATAACGTACTTTTATTTTAAGACAATTATAAAACGCGTGTAATACGAGACATATTTAGGAAACATAAATAGGGTGATTTTTCAAAGGTTTGATTCAAAAAGTGCGAAGAAACCGCGTTTAAACTATAATGTATTACGTGAATCTTTACTTTAAATATAATTTTTTCATTCACTGTCCAGGTTCGAATTTTAGAACATTATGGTACGGAATTGTTATAAAAATTAACAATACAACATACATTTAAAACATAATTTACGCATTTCAGGGTTCCACCTGCATACAGTGTTTTGTGCGTACGAGGACTCGAATCACGTGGGCTCTAAGACTGACTCTTGCTTGCTCACCACTTCCCTCATCGCCTCTACGCTCAAGGGGCTCAATTGACGTGCAGTTTTTCCTTCGACGACTTTCCTGAATGTGACTTTAAGCGGCGACCCTATACTTACATTGCTCATCGATAAAGAAGAAAGCATAGTGAGTGCCCAAAGACAACTCTAAAGTTTCTATATAAAAAATTATCAGTTAAAGGTAATTTTGAAAAACACATATTTTTTAACTTTTACGCTATAAAATTATCTGTTGAGTTTAAAAGAGATCTTAAAATTTGTCTTTGGGCTCAACATTTTCTCAAACGCTTTTCGGCTTTTAGACACCTTTACTAAACATACAACCATGTTTTTAACCACGTGTTTTTTTTACCATACTTTTATAACGCAATTCATGTATCAGTCAGGCGAAGCCCTTGATTACTGATGACGGTATTGTGCGCTGAAAATAATTTTAAAGCTTCCTTAACCTGTAACAAAATGTTTAAAATTAATTCAAATGTAATTTTAAGTTACGAAACTTTTCCACGAACGATACTTGATTAAAAAATTCACGAAGAGAATATTTAAATATGTATATCCCATATTTCATTCAAATAATTACGTAATTAGGTAAGAAGATATAAAATAATAGTGTTAACGACAAAGGTAATCTTTCACGACACAGCAACATCGCTGGCGACTTTGCAAATGGCGTCAATAATCGTGCGTCATCAGCGATACACACTGTGATTGGTCGTTGCCTTCTGTTGCCGCACAGCTGTAGCAAAGTCGTGGCATTTGCAAGAGTCCTTGTTTGGGTCTCGGGGTGGAT
The DNA here is from genome assembly GCA_002778355.1 of Clitarchus hookeri. NCBI lineage: Eukaryota > Metazoa > Arthropoda > Insecta > Phasmatodea > Phasmatidae > Clitarchus > Clitarchus hookeri. The sequence goes on along the minus strand of NQII01000180.1, from coordinate 748,807 downwards.
TCTCAGTGGCGCCACTCCTACAGAAACGTGATGGCCCGTGTTGTTTCTCCGGGTACTCCATTTCACCTACTGTTTCATTCTGTCATTTTTCATTCTCCGCCCTCATCTCGTCATTTTCACTTATCAGGCTCGCTGGGGTGTTGGGTGTGATCCTTGCCTAAATTCATGTCATCCGTGACCTTGAATTTGGGCAGAGAAAAACGTATGGTGTTTATTATTTTGTATATTTTATTGATGGCGATGTATCAGCCCACACGCTTCCTTGTTTTAAAGCTGTTTTATTTACATTGTTTGCTACAGCTACGCAGAGAACGCCAAACGTGTCTCGAGGGCTTTTCGCGACAGGCCTGTCTCTCCTTTGGACACTGCCGTCTACTGGATCGAATACGTCATCAGACACGGAGGAGCACCGCAACTACGTTCTGCTGCTGTGGACCTTGCTTGGTACCAGTACTTGCTGCTAGATGTCGCGGCTGCTCTTCTTCTAGGGATGGCTCTAGTTGTCCTCGCTGCGATAATGTGCTTTCAATTAACCGGCCGTTACATGCTGAAATTAATGATTAGAAAAGAAAAATTGCAGTGAAATTTTCTAAATAAATTACGGAGATGTAATATTCTTGGTGTTATTGTAACCATACGATGTGGGTCCACTAAGTTTATTCGAGCTTTCTACTGCCCTCCCAGAAGAAGTAAAACTTCTAAAGCTCAGCAAATGAGCTAGATGAACGTACAACTGACGAAAACGTTAGACAAAACGTGTGGTTTTGTGTATAACGGGAAAATAAACCTGCAAAATTTATTTTAGGCAAAGGTGTTACATCAAGGTGAATTACATAGTATATCAGTTTTGTTGAAAGTAATACTGGCGAAGTAGTAGAAGTTTTCCAATTGACTGCGCATTTTATATGTTGCTGAGAGGTTGGAAAATACTAGTTGTACAAGACTGTTCATTCGCCCTGTAAAGACGAGAAATCACGTGGTATTGCGATGGAGAGGTCTTCTCATCAGATTACAGATCCTGAAACCACGTACCTGCATGCTCCATCGTAGAGATTCAACCTCTGATTTTTTTTCCCTCGTATATTAACCGAATGGTGAAGTGAGTGAAGAGATTTGGGTGGCTCTTAACAGCGAGGTCTTGAGAACCGAGGAGGGTGATTGAGGTATGTAACGGCACCGGAATAAAAGGGCGGATGAAACGGGAGATCCCCGAGAAAACCCGCCGACTAACGGCGTTGTCCGACACGATTCCCACTTGCAAAAATCCGGTGACCCGGCCGGGGATTGAACCCCGGTTCACCTTGGTTGGAGGCGAGTAGGCCAACCACTTAGCCACCGCGGCCTCCATAACCGCAGGGGGGAGGGGATGGGATGGAGCAATTCTAATTATCTTCAAATTACATAAAACCAGTGTTCACATTCCTGCATCACTACCACTAGTGGGTTACATTTATAGTTCCCGTTTTCAACTTCGCTCACTCTCCTTTCTTCGCACAGATTTGATCAAGTACTCATATTTATCTTAAATCAAGCGAATTTCTGGGAATATTGTCACTCCGTACAGGCTGTCGCAGAGCTACCCTGTTTAAAACCGATTTAGTGTACGCTACTACGAAGCATAATTCAGAATGGTAAAGCTACATTCATAATTAATTTTAACTCCCACTTTTGTTTTTATAAAATATAAATAATTAACTAATTTGTAGCAACGATAAGAACGAAATAATTGTTTACGGAAAGTCGAAATATTTTAATTAAAACAGGACTAATAAATGATTATTGTATCAAATTTTACAATTTATTAAAAAAACAAGGAAGTGATGAGGGTTCAAATAACTCTCCTTGGGTTTGCAACGCAAAAACGGCAATAAATCGGAAGTGACGATAAATTAACGAACTTAACGTTAAAACTTTATTTATCTCGAATATTATTAATACATTTACAATACTAATACTTATCGCCTAACTTCAGTTAATATCGTCCGTCTTCTCGAACACTTCGCTTAACCAGACTCGCACTGCTGGAAGCTTCGGTCCGATGGCGAAAAGAATAAAAATGTTATAATTAACTGTACTCACTTACGACAGCTATCTCGACGGCTGGCAAATCTACACTCGAACTACGCCCTCTCAGGTGAAAAAAAAAAAGGATCTTGGGAAGGACCGGAGCCCTTGCGTAAGGAATTAACTCGGTAGTCCTCGGGTGCAAAACGTTTTTGTGAGGTGTGAATTCGCGGCTCGCGAATTACATCCTACCACCACTCCAGTTCTTACAGTGAACTATCTCCCTTCTCGCACCGTGAAGCGACGCTTCGACTTGCCCACCATCTGACATTAGTAGGTTCGCGGTCAATACACCATGGCCAGTATCCGAGAGACCTCGAGACCACAATGCATGGCCGCCTGTCGCGATGCGGAAACATACGTTTGCCTCATAGGAATGTGAATTCCTCATGAGGAAGTCACCCCACCTCAGATATCTGCAAGCACAGCTAATGCAGACCGTCATGTGTTCACTGTGGCACGACTTGCACCTAGTGCCTAATGGCCAAGTCACGCGCTCAACATTAGAAAATAAAAATGCCCAGCTAAAATGACTACAATTTTAAATTTTTTTTTTCCTTACTATTATGACTTGTGTTCAGCATAGTTACTTTTAAAATTGAATGTATGTAGTTATGCCATTTGCGGTAAACGATTTGACTGAGTTGCTATAAAGAAGGTCCTCCTCATTTCTGATGAGGTAAACGCCGTGGTATCTCATAACATGGGAAAGCTTTAGAAATATACGAAAATACAGTATTCACTTCTAAAACCTATCTCCTATGACAATTATTTACAGTGAAAATTTTTTCTGCGCTTGTTTGGCCTGTGCTTTGTAGAGTTTTGATGGGTAGAGCAGATGTGAGAAGAAGATCGCCCCCACTTTGTCGGTACTAAATTGTGTAAGGTTGTGTGAAGAAAAGAGATGTAGGAGAGGTAATGTAGAGGTAGTGTAGTTGTGTGTCACAATCCAACAATACTACAAAACTCAATAACTACAGACACTAATAGCACTAAGAAAATACCAATGTTCTACTGAAAGCATAACACAGCACAGACGTTTAAGATGTGTAATATTTAATTTATAATATTGTCACCAATACATGCAAATAAGAATCAAACATCTGAAATTGTGTACAAAACAACATTAATAATTATTTCCACCATAATATGTGGACTCGGTTTCCAACCAAAATTCAACTAGTGGCCTTGACAGCATTGGTTCCTCTAACAAATGGGAATACTTCATTAGTTTTAGGCCTAGCAACTTAAATATGAACTTAAAAAAAAAAATTGAATTATATCTCTTCTCCAGACTAGCTCAGGGTTTAAATGAAACTCTATGCCAGGGTGTAAGTGGTTAAAAATTAATAGGGGCCAGGTCAGGTTAATTAACGACATGGCGTTACCAAAAATTTGTTAAAAATTAAATTGCACATCTGCTTCACTAAAACTAATTTGCGACTTTGCTGAATAAAGATTTAGTATGTCGAAATATAGAAGGTATGGAAGGTCTAGTTGATCTGGTTGCTGCAGGACATCGTCTTGAGGTCTTCCCTTAATTAGTCTCTGAGGTCTATAGCGCACTTACAGTTCCAGCACTTTCAAACAACTCCCTAATACCTGTAAAACTACGCAGGTGGCGACCATACGGGCTTGCTTCTCAATAGTTTAGTTCACGCGTCTTCTCTGCATCGAGATGGCCTGTTTACAGGCTTACTCGGGAAAATTACCTCAAAAATTTATTGAAACGCCTTCAGGCTGAACCCACGCGAGTCATCGCCCTGCCGTCGGAAATCAAGATTATTAAACCACATTAAAAAGCTTAACTTAAAACACTTTCGAAAATCAATCAATCAATAGACTGATAGAGGCATAAATTTCTCATCACGCCACATAGTTGCTATGGCAACGGAACAACTGCTCAGAAACTAAGGCCATCTAAACTAAATACTATTACATCAGACTGGAAAGACTTATAAAGACGTCGCAAAAACGAAATAAATCCAAAAATTAGTGAGCAGTTAATTTACATAATAAATCACATAATTACTTTGCTAGTCAAAAATAGCATACAGGAATTCAAATTATATCTTGAAGTTACATAAATATAACAAATCATCAAAATTCTGTACATTGCACAAATTCACGACGTTCCAGTTTTTTCTTAAGAAGTAATGTTTTACAGACACATTCACTGGAATCATTGGGTCAAATGCACAGTTTTTGTGTACTAAACCTAAGGTGCATTTCGAAATTAAATAATAACTATATTATCTGTACAATGGCAAAACGTTTACTCAAATTTCAGGTGCCCATACATTTCTATCCAAAAAGTTTGTGTTTTAAGTAACAGGATTTCTCTGATTCTACTAAGAATCAACTATGCATATGGACAGTAGAGTTCGGTTCTTGTACAATCAGAATATACCTTCTATGATTCAAGCATGGCAGAACATGAAAGCTTACAAAATAAATGTAGAAGAACAATGGGATTACGGAAAAAAATTGTTTAAAGGTAAGAGTTCAGTTGGGTAGATTACAATTTAAAATATGAAATATTGTTATGCTTCCAATATATAGTAAGTTTGATTTGATACAGGTGCCCGTGTTTCATCCATTGTGTTTTTGAAATGTTGTGACCGGTATTTTTAAGTTTTCATATTATAGCAAACAGATGCCTGTTTCATACGTGAAGATATTCATGTTTAATAAACTTCAGCCATATTTGGTTTTACATCTAAATGGTAGCACATTTGTGGTTCGCATGCGAAGTAAGTACGAAATAAGTGTTCCACTCGGTCTTTTCATCGTGATTTTGTTATTGTTAGTCACGTTAGTACTGATAGTGGTTGGAACTGTGTATTTTCGGAAGTACTGTTTTACGCGCTGCAGCACGCACCGGCCGCGAGCTCCCGTCATGCGCTGTCCGGCTATGTGGGGGGTGACCCACCTCGACCATCCCCGCCCTCAGACAGACCCGTTCGCCACCTCGTCGCCTCCCCCTCCCCGGCACGCATCCGGGCAGCCGAGGAATGATTGACAACGATGACCTGGCTCGCGTTACAGCCCCTCCTCCCCCTTGCAGGAAAAGTAGACGAATTTAGAGGATGCACAAGAATATTCTGGTAACTAGGACCCTATGCGCAACGCGACATTTAGGGAAATTCCTGGACGGTAGCCTACGACCCTATAAATACAAGCCACAGCTGGACTGTTGGCAGTCTTTGGCGAAGGCCATCTAGCTTAGTGCGGGGGCGAAGGCTATCTAGCTTAGTGCGGGGGCGAAGTCAAGTGCGGTGAGGTTGCGAGACGACGCCGAACGAGGTATTCGTGGTGAGAATGGACGAGAGGGCATGAAACCCGACGGGTGAAGCCTACTGTGCGTGAGGGCGCTCGTAGAACTCTAGTACATTACAGACTGATGGGACTTGGACTAAACTGAGGTGGGATTGAATAACATGTGATACGGACTTTATTGTAAATATTGGAACTTTCAAATATAGACATATAATTTGTAAAGTAATAGAATAGCTTTTGATACACTGTCTAGTGGGACTGATTTTCAGTTATTTAATAACGTTAATTTATTTGATATCATTCTAAACTGCAATGAGTGAAGTACTTAATTTTAAACCGCAAGTTATATCAATTTATTGTGAGGTGTTAAGTCTAGAGAATTTTGTTTGTAGTTATTGTAAATAAAATTAAAAAATTATAATTAACTCATTTATATAAATAAGACCTCGATCCCATAACGAACCTGATTCAGCCCACTGACTTAGAGAGAAATTGAAAGAGTACGTAATTGTATTAACAACGGAGCATCACGGGATAATAAAACTAAGAGGTTCTGAAAACTACTGCATGATTTGGAAATTCGTTAGAAGGAGGTTTATATGCAATATTACAGGTGTATATGAAGTATACATGTTGAGTATAAAAGAATACGCCAACTTTGAAGGTCTACAATATCAAAACCTAACAACCTACAATCTTGGTTGACCAATCAAATAAACCGTGGAACTGTGAAGTTGGTTTACCATATTTTCATAAATGTTCAATGTGACCACGAGCCGCCCGAACTACATCTACGCTATAATCAAACTCGTTCCACACTCTTGTCAGCATGTCCGGTGTTACGGTTTGGATGGCGTCCGTAATTTTAGTTTTGAGGTCGTCAATGTTAGCCGGCAATGGTGGACGAAACACTTGATCCTCTATGTAACCCCATAGAAAAAAATCGCACTGGGTTAGATCCGGGCTTCTTGGGGGCCAGTGATGAAGAGCCTGGTCACCAACTCCTCCTCGACCAATCCAGCGTTGCGGCAACGTCTCGTTTAGGTATCCACGAACAGCTAGGTGCCAATGGGGTGGCACATCATCCTGCTAGAAAATGAAATCCCCCGCAGACTCTTCTAACTGAGGAAACAACCACTCTGTAAGCATGTCCAAATAAGGGATTCCAGTAACAGTGGGCTTGTGAAAAAAGAAAGGACCGAAAACAGTGTCTTTGGATACAGCGCAAAACACGTTCACTTTGGGAGAAGCGCGCTCGTGTTCGGTGATTTCATGTGGAGGCTCCTGACCCCATATTCGCACGTTGTGCCGGTTCACCTTACTATGTGTATGGAACGTCGCTCCATCGCTAAAAACCAACTTAGACATGAAGACATCGTCTACCACTTTATCCCTTTCGGTAAGAGCCTGTACAAGCTGTAACCTGTATTGTTTGTACAGCAATCGCTTTCGCAACACTTTCCATACAGTCGATTGAGGGATTTTCATTTCCCGGCTAGCTTGTCGAGTTGATTTTCTCGGACAGCGAACGAACGCTTGTTGAATCCGTTGCACATTCTCTTCGGACACACGCGGCCGCCCGGAACTTTTGCCTTTGCAAAGGCACCCTGTGTCACGGAAGTGACGAAACCAACGTACGATACTCCACCTGTTGGGATGACGACGTCAATATTTGCAACGGAATTCACGTTGAACAGTCGTAACCGATTCGCATTTAGCAAACTGAATAACACAGAGAACGCCTTCTGTTGTTCCGTCGCCGTCGTGATGCGGACTAACACACAACACACGCTCATAGTGCGACGACAGACGCTCCCAGTGTCATCTCTCAGCACATATAGGAAACATCAGATCGTCCCCTTCACACTGACGTGTCGAATGCGAGCTCGCTACCCCCTCACCACCTCAATCCAAGCATTACGAACGCCATCCAAACCGTAACACCGGATATACTGGTAAGAGGGTGGAAAGGGTTTGATTATCGTGTAGATGTCGTTCGGGCTGCTCACGGTGGTCACACTGAACATTTATGAATGTATGGTAAAAGAACTTCACGGTCCCACGTTTGATTTGATTGGTCAATCAAGGTTGTATGTTGTTTGGTTTTGATTTTACAGCCCTTCAAAGTTGGGGTATTCATTTATACTCCACCTGTATATTGTATATGCTAAGAAACAAACTCCATTACCCAGCAGCGCAATTGAGGCGGGAAAAAGCTGTGCGTGATGTAAGCATGAGAACGTGGGGCAAGGCCGATCGAGCAGCAGTCAAGGAATTGTGAAATAGTTGAAGTCTAAATTAATGGCATTGCTAGTAATATGTGGATATGCAAGATATATCTGTAATACGTTATACGTTGTATTTAAACATTAATCATATATAAAATCTACCAAGAACATGCAACTTGAATTCTTCGATTTTAAAATACAAATCAAACAAATGATATAGCGGCACATATTCAGGAACGAATTAAGACAATAATTTGCTACATGGGAAGTAACGACTTCTACCCCCACCCCCCAACTACAACTCGCCGCCTATCGTCCTCAGTAGAATGATTATGCCGAAGCTGGCGCAGGGACACGGGGCAAAGATGCTAGGCGCCAGCTGCCATGTTGTAAGGTAACCCGGTCGCCATGATGGATATGAGTGACCTTGAACCCATGCCCGTAACCATAAACCTAAAAAGTCGGGCTTTGTAGTGCGGGGTTTACATTACCTTTGGTGCTGGAGTAGGACTCCATACCCGAAGAAATGCTTAACAGTATTGCTTTCAGCGTGGGAACCCATTGTGCTGCGTGTGTCCCTGTTCGCGATGATCACATATCATATTGATTTTTTTAACACATTGCCCCGAGGTTTGTCGTGTGGCATGGGTCGTGTCAGACAAACGTTTTAAGTACCTGAAGCTATTTTCGGCGTTTGAGGCCGAGAAGCGAGAGAGCGATAAGGGCGACTCTCTGATACGCTTTATTAGTAGTACGTCAGTAGTAAGATTCAATGCTAGGCCCTAGAGTACTTTTGTATGTATCGCTTTAAAGAAGGTGATTTTTAGCTATGCTGAAGTGCTCTGTAATGGTGTTTATAATTTGCATAACGTCTTGAAAGCACTGAAAAGCCCTCGTCTGAAGTGTGCTTTCTGTTCTTAGTTCAGCTCACTGGACGCACATATAATAATTCCGTAGAAAAACGTGTATTTCAACCACATTGAAATTCAGTTCAAGCACCAGATAGTCGGGGAAAATCTTCCTTGTCTTCAGATGTGCTGTTGAACTGATACAGTTTGTTACTTCTTATGAGAGTGTGATTTCACAAATTTAATTTTTGCACATGAGTGTAGATGAACATATTTAAAAAAAGCTCTGCTACCACTGCAAACCCAATGACATTACAGTTTTTCTCAAAAACGTGATGAACATGTAGTCACTAGCGGTTGTGCTTTGTTTACGCCAGAATAATTATGGAAAATAATTAATGAGAGTCTGGCCACAGGTATGTCATCAGTCGTGACAGATTGTCTGTTTACAGAGCGAGAGCAGGGCGAGGACAGTACGGTAGACGTGTTACGCCCTGGTAAATGGTTGACTGAGTACTTTTGAAATAAACCCTTGCAAAACTAATTTTTTTGGCCGTGACTGCAGGGCCGTGCACAGTTTAAATATTGTGGAGGTTAAATATACAAAATTTCGTCCCTCAACACTACCTACAAAATAGTATAGGTAATTTTAATTATTATACATATTATTCAGTGGCAACCCACAATTTTAACAATAACATGCTTACATTATTAGAATTCCTTCAATGCTGTCCGGTGTTGCCAAATCATCCGTATAAAATTCCCGCAAGGCTAACCGAAAATGTCAATTTTACTCCCAAAATTCCCTTTATCGTAAAATTGTAAAAAAGTGTACAACGATCCATGTAGTTTACTGTTAGTTATTTATGCAGATTTACTCAACTTTGTTCTTAAACCATATTAGAAATTACATGTAGTACTCAAAAGAAGAATAATGACAACAGGGCAGGAAATGTTCGAGAAGAGTATGTATTGAAAATATCAATCCTACTATTATGTCCTAAGAACCAATTACTAACTTTTTTTTTTAAATTGTGAAATTGTATACGTAAATTTAAACTACAGATTCGTAATTTCCCGATTTGTCTTGCTTCTTCCCTTTTTCTCCACCAGCTACGGAAATTTTCCGGAAATCGGGAAATTACCCGCCATCAGGCAACACTGATTCTGTCTCATTTTTCGCCTCCCTTCCAGCGATTAGTGGAGGGGAAGGGGGCACAGCTGCCCCCTTCACCGATCCTGCGTTAATGAATATAGTTTAAAGTGAAGAGTGCCTGGTATGTTTCCAGTGAAGATGGCGGCGAAGTATTAATGTCTCAACTTCTTGTTAAAATAAAATCTTAAACTCCTAACACTGAATTTATTTAATTTTTTTCCTATTTGTTTTATTCGTATTATGGCGAAAATTAGTGCGCATGTAACACATTTACGTTTTAAAATTTCAGGTTTTCTCTTGTCAGACGCATGACATACGGCATACACTCCACGGCAATTTTAATTTACATATGGTGGAAAAATTAAAAATGGACAGAAACATATATACCCATCAGGACTTTCAAAATGTTCAATTAACGGTTTATAGATGTTGTTTCGCGCGCTGCATATTGATGGTTATGGAGGGAGGCTGGCATCTTCACTCTCGACATCCACTGACTGCAGTGCCTTGTACTTAAGGGCGCCCACCTACTTGGAGTTTTTTTTAGCGCGTTTGAGGCAGGGAAGCGAGGGAGCTACAAGGGCGACACTGACACGCGCGCCTAGTGCCCCGTTATTCCTACGCGCACGACTCTGTACTAGCTTGCAGGGTTTCCGTCGTGGTGCGTGTATCTATGGGACTTACAGCGGTGGCTCTATCATTTTATTGGTAGAAAATCTGCACCAGAGTTCAGTGCAGGTCCTTATAATAGTTTCGCATGTTTCCGACCCATATATTATGAGATACAGCAGTGTGAAAAACCGTTTTCAGCTATGTTAGAGGGCTCAGAAATAGCATTCATAATGTGAATTATGTATTGAGAGAATTATTCGTATCTCGTCTGAAGTGCGTCTTCTTTTCGCTCATTGGTATTATCGGGACACGTTCAATGGTTTCGTAAAAAAAAACCGCGGATTTCAAACTCACTTCAACGCAATTCAAGCGCCAGGTAGACGGCGGTTGAGACCTCACTTTTTACGCCGTTTACTCGGAAGGTAAATGTCATGTTCCAGTCGAATTATTTGGCCATGGCCAATACAATTTTAATCATTAGCATTTTACTAGTTACTGTACTTGCGTATGTATTGTCACTGCAAACTATTTTTATGACCTATACATTTACGACGCTTGCATTGAACTCCCGGAGGTGCCGTTCCTGAATTTTCACCTGTGGGTGCAACGTGGCGGACGCTGTAGGGTTTTCTCGGGTTACTCCCTCCCTCCCCTCTTCAACATTCACCGACGTTGCAGACTGTTGCCTTTCCATCGCCACCTTTTCCAATCGGGTTTAGTCTCCCGGCCATTTGGAGGGTCAGATCTGAACTGTGGGTCGAGCAGCCGTACCCTTTGCCCCATCCCCCTCTCTAATGTGTAGTTTAGTTTCGTATTGTAGTGAGCAATAAGTGTGCACAAGTTTGTCCTATTGTTAGGTTAGCATAATTACTCTTTCCGAGCGCAATGCAGACTTGCATTCATGACAAGCTAAATCCGGTTTCCGGTGTGCGATCATCCTGATTTCCGTTTACCGTGGTATTTCCCTAAATCGCTCCAGACGAATATAAGGATGTTTCCTAGACACAGGCCACGGCCGATTTATACCCCGCTTCCGATTCGTCGAGCAACTGGTTCAGATTGTACTGTAAGCGCCACAAACCCTAGCCTCTCGCCTCCCTAGATGCCAGCACTTGGACTGGCGGCACGGCCCAACTGCCGGGCCGGCAGTGTACTAACTGTTACAAAAACATTCGGCAAACGCGCAACTGATTATACGGAGACTAATTTTTTTAGCACGGCATCGGGCTGCGGGAGCTGCTGCCTGTCCCCTCGACGGCAACACCCCGCTTCGAGCAATTTCACCCGCCAGCAGTTGTGGCGCTAACAGTAATGACTTTGCTGCTGACGGGACGTTCCGCTTAACGTAAAATCACAATATTCTTCCGAGTATGAATGTTTCCCTATCTAATAGGATATAGGGGTAACGTTCCAGCGTTCGCACAAACGGTGCCTGTTTTGGTTTCCGCCCTGACGCCGCCGAGATTCAACTAGAAGATAAGCAAAAATATAAGAGTGCAGGTAATCTCCGTCTACACCACGAGTACTGGGCAAAAGTCACTCCGATACCAACACAGATAAGATAGTTTCGGTACCGCGCAGGCTTATCGTGGTTGTAACCGCGTGTGTATTTTTTTTTAGTTCGTCGAACTGATACGGTGATTAAGGATGTGGCTGGGGATGGATGGTTCATAAGTAGAAATTCCGGACGTGGCTGTTAGAATAAACAATAAGTTCTGTACCAGCGTTGTTAGGGGAGTTAATTTTTAAGGCGGTGAGTTACTTGGGGCTATTTTCTCGTTTGACGCTCATAAACGCGAAAACGATAAGGGCTACACTGCAACGCATATAAAGTGCCATTCTAAAGTGCCATTCGCAAGGCTCTGAACTGGCGTGCTGTGTGTACCAATGGGACTTTCAGTGGTGACCCTATCGTTTTATTGATTGGAAGACTGTAGCGAAGTTCGATACAGACCCCTGTCGTAGTTTCCTTCGTTTTCAAGTAGTACATTTTAAGACACACAAGCCTAGCCCCCTTCCCACCCCCTTTTTTTTTAAATGCAATATTGAAGCTCTCAAAAATAATATTCTATGATATTTCTTTTCGTAAGCAAACGTTTTGGGTAACACGTTTAATACATAGTTTTGTCAAAAACAACCCGTATTGCAAACATGCGCTTTGCGTGCATGGAAAGTTACCAGTCCCGTAATATGTTATATTATCTTAAACTGTATTGTCATATACGTACCTTGAGAACCGATTATATCAATTGAAAGCGACTAGATTTTTTTCAGGACGAAGGAATTATTTTTAATAATTCTGAGGACACTTGTAGATGTGTAGCTTAGCAGAAGAAAAAATAGTCATGTAATGAGTGTACACTCATCGATTTCCTATCTATAAAAATTAATTTAACATAACTATCCCATCTCTTATAGACTACCTTGTTCGTAGGAATTTCTTTATCTTAAGCTTTTCTCATAGTATTGCTTTCTGTGAGTCATACGCCTTAAAATTTTGTGCGGCAACTTGTATTTTCAAACCTTATTTTTCTATTGTTTTCAAATGCTGTATTACATGTCTACTGAAAGACGCTTGCGTCGCTGCTTTTTTTTATTAGGTTTCCAAGTTCTCTTTAAAGATTATCTTAATTAAATTTTTTGAAGTTATACTTCTTTTGGCACGTTGAGGTTAAAAATTTAGGGTGCAATGGAAGTTGCGCGCGCACAGCGTAACGAAATTCGACAGTGAACGTGGTAGGGGTATGACCCAACGCGCATGCGCGTATCGTCTAGCTATATACAAACGCAAGGTACACAACATAGCACGTGGTTATATTTAAAACCGAAAATCAGTTTATGTAATAAGTAAATTGAAAAGCATTTCATTTATATTAGTAATTCATTGTTAATATATATATATATATATATATATATATATATTATTAATTAATTTTACTTACATTGTGCCGCAAGAAATTTGTTAGTGATAAAAATTGTATAATCTAATTTTGAAAGTGTCTTCAAGAATTTGATGTTAATTTTGTAAGTATTTAATTATGTTCTTTAATCAAACCTTTATTAACTGTATTTAATGTCCTTCTTCGGTAATTTTATAATTTTCCTACTTACATAAATAATTTGCTACGTAATAAAATTTTATTTTTCTCACGCCAAAGAAGTATAAATTCTACCGCCCGTAAATATTTCCTTATAATGCAATTTACAGATTTTTATACATTGTAATAGAAAGTTAGATCCGCGTCGTCGAATACATCCAAAACAATACGCTTTATATTTGGGTTGTGCCAGTTCATGGAAGGTCATTAATACCAATAGCAAAATAATAATTGGGATCATAAATATGTGTAACTTGTGTACAATTATTGGGAAAGTTCTATGTACAACACAATCATTGGGCTGTAAATGTTTTAGCAATGGATAAGTAGATCCATATTTTATCTAATCAGTGTTCATAATTTTTAATAAAACATAATTCGAAGCTACAGTAAACGGTTGCTTACATTATTCTCAGGTAAAAATTTAAGTTGTGTTAACTTTAAATTAAAGTTAAAGAAAATATTAACGTGCAAGTATATACGGAAAAATTATTCAATAATGTTTTCTTATTTATTTGTAACCACTGCCATGTCTAGAGAAATGTAAGAATACAAGAAATTATTCTCTCATTATTTCATACATTTGTAAGTTTAAATTAGGTCTCATTATATTTGTCGGCTCCGGCGAGGGAACAGTTAGTAAACCGACAATAAATCTAGTTTAATGATTCGTTTCTCCTGTTGATTGTGCTTGTGGGTATTATCTTCCGTTTCAGAATAAGCTTTAGCATGGCATAGAAAATATTTTTGTAGAGTTGCAAAAACAAATGATTTACAGGTTAATTTTAAGTAATTTTTTTTTATTAATCAGTTCACTCCCAATGCTAAACTAATAAAAGCGTTTAATCTATATTAACTTCCAGAAATATACTGAATAATACAATAAGCCTTGAGAGGAGCAGATGCTTAACAATTCTTATCAGCTGACCTCCCGTGGTGTAGTCGGTTGGTGCGCCACCGGTCTGGGGTGCGGGAGGTTCTGAGTTCGAATCCTTGGTAAGGCATGGGTGTTAGTTTAAGTTATGTCATTGGTTAGTTATAAGCTGTCCCCTGAAAAGTCATCAGGCATAACGCCGAAGGACGTTAATAATCCTTTCCGATCCAATACAACGTATATCAAAACCTATTTAATAATACAAAATGTGTTACCCACACGTCTACGGTCAGTATCCGCTTTGAATTTCAATCCACTCCTGGCATAGGTAACTATATTTGCTAGCACTTATATTAGGCGTTTATCTCCTCTGTTTTAAATCATCGCTTCCTTCCTCCCGACGAAACCGTGTGTTCGTAAATAGACATAATGTGTACACACATGTAAGTATGTATTTTGTGTGCATATATATACATTTATATATACATGTATGTATTCATTATATATACATATATGTACACAATATACATACATATATAAACATATATACTGTATATGTCTAGGCATGTGTATAGATGCATTTTGACCGTGTTGTATATTTGTGTTACTTGTACATTAATCGAGCCCAATACCTCTTCAGATGACCCAGAATGCGCAGAGTTAATGTGTTAAAATGCACTTGGTTCCGCAATATTTGAGATAATATAAAAATGATACGGTGGCTTCGTATCTTCAAATAGTTAATACCTAGAGGAAAAGTTTGTAGTTATCGGCATATTGTGCCAGAAATACTATAGAAGTAGGTAGGGTATACTTAACGTGACAATTTTTTTCTTCTCAAAACGGGACAGTAGTCAGTTTTCATTTGTAAGTGGGTAGATTGAAAAAATAAATGTTATCAGGAATAATACGTATATTGCTTACGTTATTTTTTATATTATCCAGAAGAACAAATTTACTTTATTATATTAGGCGATGATTTTAAGTAGGAGTAAAATTCCTGGCAGGTTTTTTTAATACCCACCTTTGTGATCAACAGTACTGAAACTTGGAGTTGGGTCTTTTCAGCGGTCCACAACTTGTTCAGAGCGAGAACGCACGCTATACTGGTGCCCTACGCGTGTCTCGAAAAAATTCGAGCGAGAAGTAATTTGACAACTGCGGATAAAGCAGCATTCAGACGTTTCAATATGTATGGCAAATTTACAGTTTTGAAATGATTTTTATGATTAGTAAATCGATATTTTTGCTAGCTTGATAAAAACGGGACATTTGGACGTATGGTCACGTTAGGGATACTACATAAATTACCGTAAACAATTTTTTTAATTATTCAGAATTTTATATTAAAAATATGGTTGTAGTTGTTGGTATAAATAAATGAATATGTTTAAAACCCATTTATTTAATTCCTGTGCTTTGATAAATCATTTTAATACCAATTTAAAATAAGGTAGAAAATATGTTATCACGGAAAATAGAAGTCGTCTGGCTAAACAGAAAAACTGATAGGCTACAAATCGCTTTTTGCCTCAAACTTAAGTATTTGTCGGGTATTTGAAGGTGGCTAAATTGTCTTAACTGACGGCTACAAATCTTATATGAATTAAATTAACGCGATATAAACAATTATCTTCTACGAAACTTCGCGAGCGAAACAAATTCCCTCCACTTCATTTGGGACTTACTGAGAACACGGAGTAAAGCAGGAAAAATTAACAAGAGAATTAATTTACTTTAATTTATAAATTTTACAATTATTTCTATTTATAATAATATTTTCTTATTCTATTAAGAATACTTTACACGGAAGGCAACGGAGCTATTCAGACTTGTCCAAAACAAAGAAGAATTATAACTAGAAGGAGATAAGTCATATTATAATTTAAGTAAAATATTACAAAATAATAAGAACTAGAAATTACTAGTGTATTGTATATCTATAGACAAGACTTCATGCGCGGTTTTCTGAAAACATAGTGTCCCCCTACAAAGGCCTTGTTGTCGTTCAGGAGCACTCAAAATGCCTAATAGTAGGTAAATATATAATAAATATAGAATAATATAAGAACCAGCATTAACCTTATCGTTTACACCTTATAATTCCTTAAAATAAAACTCTTATATCTAGTGTTTAAAGCAGTTTTTGAAATATTTTCATATAATAAAATATACAAATATATTAAATATACTATATAGAGTTGTTTTTTAAAAAATTGGCATAAAATGTGTACGTGTGGAGTCAAGAGATTTGGGCAGCTCTGAACATTGTGGTCGTGAGTGCCGATAAGAGTGAGGCGAGGTATGGAGCAGGGCCGTAATGCAAGGCCGGGGGAAACGGGAGATCCTCGAGAAGCCCGCGGACCAGCGGCATCTTCCAGCACGATTCCCCTGGGAGCAGCCCCGCCGAAAATCGAACCCGGTTCGTCTTGGTGGGAGGCGAGTGGTCTAACCACTACACCACCGTGGCCCCCAATATGTGAAGGAAAACAAAGTTAATAAACATATGGCCGATCAAGCTTCCCTTTCGCGTGCATTGTCTGTAGTCTGATTGTCTTCTGTGACTTTCGTATGTGATGCGTCAGTAGTTTAGTGGTTATATGGATCGTGTGCTGTTTATCAAAAGTCCAATAAACTTTAAATTGACGAGTCTTTACCATTATTATCATATATTCTGGCCGAGTGGCAAAATTCAAAGGCGCTAAATTAAAAGTTACCAATATAACTAATAAACTTTTTCATCTATATGGATACAGATCATTTTGATGAAGTTCTTAAACACTTAGATGGCAGGTAGGCCTTGACACCTTCTTGACAAATTCATTACAGATGGAATCGGAAACATATTGAACACTTGTGAGAAGATTACAAATATGCACGTGTGTTAACCGAGACTCGAACCTAGAACTCCTCGCGCCGTAAGTTGATATGCATTACAGAGGTTGTAATCTTTATAATGTTTTGGCAAATAGAGTTTACTAATCTCAAATACCTGAGGTTCCAAATTAATGTTTACACGTAACGTTACTAACAGAAAAACTATTAAATACAATTTTATAGGACTATGTGTTTTTGATGATATAAGGTCAACGTTGAGGTATACGCGAAAATGTGTAGCCATTCTGTATTTGTCAATTCCGTTTGCAGTCACGAGTGGCAACACTGCAATTTTTGGGGAAATGGAGGAGGTGACGAGGTTTTCTTTCGAGTTACATAAGCGGGTTTTAACGTGTTATTGGAAATGTGAAAACACGACTGAGGTGCAAAGTCTATGAAAAGTAGAATTCGATACTGCGTCACCGTCACATGTTAACAATGATACGATTATATGACAAGTTTGAGAGGGACGGAACTGTGTGTGGTGTTAAGAAAGTACGGTGCAGCAGGAAGAGAACAACAACCGACGAAGGGAGTGTGGGGCTGTTTTGTACACATTCACGCATTCCCTCGAGAAATCAGAAGCCCGTACGGCAAGCTGCGCGTTAGTCAGGTGTCAGTAAACCACGTGTTCTTTGCAGCTATGATTGAAGACGACCCAACTGGGCGTGTCGAATTTTGTGAGTATTGTGCCCTCTGTTCGCCACCTCTTCCCAGACAATGATTGCCTTCTCAGCAGGATAGTGCAATACTTCCTTACCATCGAGACGTATGGTCTCTCCTGGATGAAGTATTTGTTAAGAGGTGCTATTTGATTTTGACATAAACTAAAAAAAAAAAAACAAGACTAAACCTTCACAGATTTTAGGTTACATCTCCTGAGCGTCCCCATAAAAGTTACAAAAAACCCCGCGTCGGATTTTCCTGCATTTTGGAAATATAGTGGCCATTTTGGGTTTTCGCCTAGCTTTGGGAAGAAATATGTAGCACTATTTACCGATTTAAATTAAGACAGCTTACAATATGGAAAAATGTTCTTATAAAAGTTGTAGAGAGTATTAAAAAATTCAGGCAGTAAATTTAGAAAGACAGAGCTGTAAAACACCATAAGGTAAAATTCAATATATTTTAGTAGGCTTACCTCATACAGGTCTTCGGATGTGGAGTTGCACCAACATATCAGCATCCCACTGGCTGGAAGATGAAGCAGCTCTCCTGGTATGAAATGGTGTTTAAGTTTCTTAGTTACATGATCTGCCCCTTCGTCTTCAACCACATCAAGATTGTTATAACCATTTAAAAGATACTACAACTCAAAATATTTGTAAGTGATTTCAGTTTCAATTGATTGGTAACTAAAGTTCTGGGTAAAAACAATAATCTTCCAATAATAGGGCGGGAAAACTTACGAAAGTTTTATTTTACTCTATCACTCTTAAGACAATAGACTGACATTAAAAACTTAATAGCTCTTATGCACAGCAGTGTCGCTTTACACTAGTCGAGGATGCTGAACGACATGTTGGTATGTGTATTTTTCGACGTCATCTGTATCTTCCTGTTCAAGTAAATGCAAATCTCCATCCATGTCCTCGCCATTTTCTACGTTCATGTTGCTGCAGCCATGTCCCACGCAATACATGCACATGGTAGAGCATTTTAAAGAGCTTCTGCGACGCTCACAACACTCCCTTCGCAGTCGTTTGTGCAGCTACAGAAGACAAGATGCAATAAGTCTTCTGGGGCGGCGTTCTTCGAACTTGGTATAGGACGGAGACAACCATTCACTATCTTCCATCCCCATTATGGTGGTTCCATATTAACACGATGTCATTCCTGGACCTGATGAAACACTCAGAGTGAGTGCTCACGAGCAACTACAGATGTTGGAGGAAGAATAGCCAAGTTGAACTGTGCATTGACAGGCTTCTTAGCTATTGTCTCACATGAAGCTGGTGACTTAAACTGTCTACGTTTCCACTCCATTTGACCCATACAGCGAGAGAAAGAAAACCTCACCAGCATCAGTTGATGCTTGAGAATTGTTGAAAATGCTCAAAATTTCTCTTAGCTGCTTAAAGGTGTGAAATTTTTTGAAATGCACGATCTAGCCTTTTTGGTAAGTGGATGAAACTGTATCGTTTCCTCTGAAGGCGTGCAAAGTTAGAATAAAGTCCTTCATTTCCCCTATTTTTTTATTGAATAGGTCCAATGTAGTAAATCATATCAGGATTAGTCTTCGTTCCAGGCATAGTCATTTTCAAGAAGGTGTTCGTTGAAGCAAGGGTGATGAGAACAATCAAATCTGTATCTTCACCGATCAAGACTGCTTCGAGCCCTTTTTTGGCCTCTTCAATAGTTGTTGACACAATTAGCACATCAGCAACTGCATGAGCCTGAAGTACCTTACACCCTGCACTCTGCAAATGATGGCTCACAAGAGAGTTGAGTCGCATTTTGTTGCTATTGTTTGAAAGAAATTCAGTCTGTACACGGGTGACATACACAGCATTTTTTCCCGCTACATCAACATAGCAAGCCCTCCCCGAACGACGCAAATGTTACTCGTATTTCGTGCTCGGTCGTCCACCATACCATTGCATACGACATGAGATTGATGGTAGTTTGTAATAACATATGCTGTATACTGCTGGCATATTTCTTTAAATGTCGCTGGATGCTGCCATACAACACGATGAATGAGATTTCCAACATCGACTAAATAGGACACACTGTGTTGAGGCACTATTTGCTGTTGGATGGGTCGAAGTCGTTGACAAAAATCGCTCTTGGATGATTTCGTGCCCTTCCTCATTAGACCTTCATCAAAAAGGGGAAGGGGATATGCGGAATGTTGAGATTTGAAAATCTCAGGCAGCTGTTCTTCAGTCCTCACAGTGCATACAATGCGTTGAAAAAACTGTTTGGGGTTGATACAAAATGATTTATTATGCACTGTCACTGATCTAGTTACACTACCCAGAGACGCCACGACTTCTTGCATTTCAGATGAATTTCACTTAATTTCATACCCTCAATTTGATTAATTGCAGCAATACCAACTTGTAGTGGCTTGTCACAATTTACATTTTCATCAGTTAACATGCCAATAGACAGAAATGCAAGCTGAGAAGATGTACTCTCGAAGGGATTGTGTTCCTGGAACCAGTGTGTGAAGCGCTGTACATCTTTGGTATCACGATGCTAACGAGACTTCCGCCCGCAAGTCCACATACTGTTCTAAAAAGGTGGACAGAACACCTGTCAATTCATCCACTGCATCCACTATTCTTGAGGACGCTGGCATGGAGTGCACCCAAGCAGCAACAGTGGAAGGTGAAATCGCTCTGCCCCATGTCAGACCACCACTACTCTTCATAGCTCGCATCAACACTTGCTCAATTGCCATATCACACCAAATTCCACACCAAAATTTCTCACTTAGCCTGATGGTAAAATAGCCTTTTCCTATAAACTTTTGATATTCTTCTTCAGGCAAGGTACATTGAATTTTGTGCATTTCCTGAAGGCAGATGTGAGCCGACCTTGAATAATGGAGGTGACCAGATGCATGTAGGTATGGAAGCATGAGCTGAGCACAGAACAGATGCAAGTGCCAGTCCCCACTTATTTGTGCTCTTAACAAATATGCACACAATCTCCACCATTTCGATGAGCTGCATCCACAAACTCTGAGTACAGCCAGATTCTCTTGTAGTTTCCAGTAGTTTTCCCAGTCTATCAATAAAGTGCATAACTGGTGGTGATTCATTTGCACCGCATGGAGTAGTAGTGCCCTCCACTAGAGAGATATGCAGATGATTTTTAACTCCTCAATTTTTTGGGAAAGGTCGTGCATATGTAGAAAAACTGTAACGAGAGCATCCTCAGTCATGTAAAGAGCACAGACAGCTCTTGAGTAAGTCTTACCACTCATCATATGAACTATGCTATTTATAGCATACACCGTATTCCACACTTCTATGCCCGTACCAGCCTCGAAGTGTCGTATTGTTTCCAAGAGTAAAAGAAGATGGAATCCTCCAAGGCAAACAACAATTTATGTCAGTGAGCTTCCAGGAACAGTATTGAAAACCATCTCACATGTCTTGGCATAAAGTGGTTGATTAAATGTGACCATACTGTAAGTTTGTCCATACTTTGCTTCTTCCTCAGAAGTATACAGGAGGCAGGTGTAGATCGTTGAAGGATTACTGGTAGCCAAGTTCACGAATGGAAGAGGTAACAGCTGTTAATTCATAGTCTTCTTCGTTGAAGCACTTCTCCCTAAAGCCCCTCTAAGAAGGCCTGTAAACTTGGAGCACGTCACCAGATTGCCAAAACAAATTTAAGCAGCGAACAGACTCGGCTGCAGTAGGGTGGAACTGCAGAGCTTGTACATTCATGGCTGTGATTTTTGAATGCCTAGATGAATCGGAGCGATGGTAAATCTGCACTGGTGTTGGATCACATAACTCAACTTCACTGACAAAATGGCTTTTAAGTCGTGGCACTGGGCTGTAAGCATGGAGAGAATAGTTAGGAGTCACACAGATCATCCCACCCATAATATGGAAAGTACCATGGCCATATATGGAGTGCATGTTGTAGTCAGCATTATGAAATACAAATTGCACATAACTAGAAAAGAAACACAAGTCAATTATATTCATAAAATAAAAATTGTAATTTATAAGATTAGTTGCAATAAATATTATATAAAAACTTGTAATATTGTTTACTATTTATTTAATCATACATGCAATTTAAAGGACAACAAATTTATAATCGCCTCCATAATTTCAGCTCTTACATGAGTGGTAACTGAGCTTTCAAACTTGACAGCCTCCTTATAGGATGCACAGACTCCCAAATTCGCCAGCATATCAATAAAAAGTATTGAACCATACTGTATACGAAGATAAACACTCAGGTCATATTCAAGTGGAGAGATTAATGACCGTGGTCGCACAGTAGTTATAATGGTATGCTTGATGGCAGCAGATTTTCTCTACTTATTTCCGTTTTTGTCTCCTCACTATTTAGTAGGTTTGAGAATTTCGTTGACCAATAGCCTAAGTAACTCCCGGATAAGGTTACTATTCCCCGTTAAAATGTTTCCCTTGATGGAAAGCCAGAACAATCATAGTGTCGGGATTTAATGTCACTGCAGATGTCAGCTGCAGTTTTAATGATTATCTGCTTTTCGTCAGTGAAATTCCGCTCGTGATGCTCATACCATGCATCACCATACACCAGAGAAGCACACAATTCCTGATTTTCCAGGAACCTCCGTTACATTTATGCTGTCGCCGTAGTGATCAATGAGTTTTATTTGTAAATGTGCGACACTGTATGGTTCAACATCAGGATGTAGCCTGCCAAATGTCTCAACCAGCTCTTTGAGTGTGAATTGACACTCATAATTTTGTTCTGAAAACCGGCAAAATTCTCTATCCTTACTTTCCCTTGACCCCCTTTTCCCTACACTGACTTCTACATATTTTGTGGAACCTTCCGCCTGAAATCTAGGATAACAGTATCTATGGTATCGACCTTCAGTGTCCACGAGATCAAATCACACCTGTCAGTCGCAGTAGTAAATCTTGCGCCCATGCACAGTCACTTCCTCTTGCGTTCGCAAACGTCCGTACGAAAGCGACCGTGTTCATTGTTTGAACCTCACTCCATACCTCTTTGTTAGGATTCCGGCACTTAAACGAGTCGATGCATCGGCACCCACATAAAAAAACAGTGTGCCTTAAAATTAAATTATACTCGTGGTGTTACAATTTGCTCAGGGTTTTCAGGTACTGTAGCAGGGTTTTTTTTTTTGGATTGAGAGTGTACCACTTACGGCATTCAACATGCACTTCCACATACACTGCAACAATTCTCTTTCCTTGAAGCGCATTTTTTACTTCACCCTGCCGAATCTCACTGCAATCTAATACTTTCTTTATCCCCTTTTAAATCAAAGTTACAGTTTCAACACCTTTGTTTTTACAGGTTGCAACAAACACTCCATATTGCTACATGCAAGTTCTGCCAACACATTAACTCTTCTACAATAATGTGAACAAGCCACACTACACAATAACAATGTTTCTAACCTTACACAAGCGGCAAGTTTTTAGGGAGATTATAAATAAGTTGCTGGAGGCCAGCGTTATAGTCCCGTCGACGTCTCATTATTGTTCGCCTGGTTTTCTGATCCGCAAGACGGATAGCAACAAGTATCGTTTTGTGATGAATCTCTATCTGGTAAATAAGAAAATTCACAAAGACACTTTTCCGTTGCCAAATATTGATTGTGCCGTTCAGCAACTAGGTAAAGCCCGCGTGTTTCAAGTTTCAGATCTTAATAAGAGTTTTCACCAGTGTTTGTTAGAACCCTTATTGCAGGAAATATACTGCCTTTAGTACACTGTGGAGCCAGATTGAGATCAAAAGTATTCCCATGGGCTCTAATTTTGGCAGTCAAGTCTTGTTCCGGATATGGGACCAAGTATTGCCAGAATTTATATGTAAGTTTGTATTAAATTACATTGATGATATCGTTGTGTACAGTGATCTGGAATCCCATCTCTCCCATTTGCGTCAGGTGTTTTTTTTATTAAGATGCGGGAAGTAGGGTTGACGGTAAATCCGGATAATGTCACCTTGGGATCCGATAAGGTAACATTTTTTGGGTTATCTTCTTTGAGAAGGTCAACTGATGATTAACCCTGATCGTGTGGCCCGATATTGAATTTCCCTCACCCGAAAATTCTAAAGGGAGTTCATAAGTTTCTACGGCTAATGGGCTATTAATCCCGCTTCATTGAGCACTTCTCATAATTGGCGGCACGCTTGCAACGTTTGAAAAAGAAGGGATTTGAGTTCCAGTGGGTTTAGGAGCAGGAGTCGGTATTTTAAATGATTCAACAGAAGTTCTCCGCCGGTACTACATCTACCGGAATTTTCCCGCCTTTTTGTCGTGTAGGTCGATGCGTCGTCACAAGCTTTAGGTGCTGTCCTGACTGGCTTTCGCCAGTCCTAGTCTTGCTGAAGCGGAACGCAAGCTAGATATCCGTGTAAATGAAACCATGGCCTGCATTTATGAGCTGGATAAGTTTGCGTCATATATAGAGAACGAGGAATGCGAACTGTCTACTGATTAATCAAGTAGAAAGCTGTGTTTCGAGTCACCCTCAACAGCTAGGTAAGTTAGGTTTTTGGGTTTTGTGCTTCTCACGTTTCCGTTTTAAGGTACATTATGTCCGTGTCTCCGAAAATCAGGTAGCAGACGCCCTTTCTAGAATGTATGATCCGGCAGACTTTGAGACGGAAATTGTTTCAGACACTGAGGCTTCTCTTAACCTTATACAGGAATTCTCCGAGGACTTTGTTAAACTATGCCAAGCTCAGGTGAATGATGCCTTCTGCAGCCAGGTTAAGACGGATCTGAGTGGTACTTCCCTATGTAGGGGAAAAGTGATATTCTGTATTTCACCAGGAAAAATTGAGATACTCGCAAGCTAGTCGTTCCAGAATCGTTGAGGCCCATGGTTTTATCTTATTTCTATGATTCAGTTTTGGCAGACACTTGGGCGTCAGTAAAAACTTTAGTAAGATTGCGGTGCATTTCGCCTGGCCTAGTTTAAGGGGTGACTTTCCAGATTTTGTATGTTTCTGCTATATGTTAACAGGCTCAGCATACAAACATCGGACAGGGGGGTGATACAGATACCTCAGGCTCCTTGGATCATTGTACACCTTGATATTTTTGGATATTTAGTTAGATCTGAAAAGCGCAGTGTAGGTATTTTATTAATGATGAATACTTTTACCAAATTTGTCATATTGTTGCCCCTTTGTAATATGAAGGTCTCTTCAATAGTAGCTTACTGAACAGGCGTGGAAAGTGTTTATTGCTCCTAATGAGATAATTACTAATCATGCCAAGTAATTTATTTCTAATATTTTTAAGAATATGTGTTTTCGCTGGGCTATCAAATACTGTACCTGCAGACCTTATTATCCGAAAGGTAATCAGGTAGAAAGATTGAATAAAATCTTGAAGGTTTGTTTAACCATTTTCTACAGTCAGGACCATACTAAGTGGGATCAGGACCTTTATAATTTAAATGTAGGGTTTAATAGTGCACTGCATGATTCCACGGGAGTTCCATATTCACCCCCTTTCCTTCGTCGTCTTCTCAGTCATACCTTACTCAATATATGGAATATTCCCCCCTTTCCCAGGCCCCTTGGTGATGTTGACAGTGATCGCCTGCTGGACGAGGTCCATCATAGGCTCTGGGTAGCGAAGCTGCAGTTGATGGCCATAATGAACCAGGCTAAGCTACCGGTATATTTCAAGGTAGGTGTGTAAGAACTTAGTTGGCGGATATGGGAAGAGATATGATAGGGAAGCTCATTCCCAAATATTTAGTGCCATTTAAAATACATACATTTTTAGGGCCACATACAGTTAATCTTATTTTGGCCACATCAAATCGCTCATTTGGAAAGATCACGTTTCCCAGTTGAAGGCTTATGTACAACGCACCTAACTGTTAGTTTGCATTGTGTATGTACCTGCGGCTTTGCTTTCCCCTTATATTTGAATTTGTAAACG
Organism: Clitarchus hookeri; assembly: GCA_002778355.1. NCBI lineage: Eukaryota > Metazoa > Arthropoda > Insecta > Phasmatodea > Phasmatidae > Clitarchus > Clitarchus hookeri. The sequence goes on along the minus strand of NQII01000180.1, from coordinate 723,148 downwards.
CCTATTTGCATCCTCATCCCTTTCCGATGTTTTGTAGGTTACTATCATCCATTTTTAAATCTACTATATATTTTTTTGTTCCTGTTTTCCGACCGAGACATGCCGATCCCACCCTGCTACGTAGACGTCAACATGCTTGGAAGCTGTAAGAGTGTGACGGAAGAGGTCGAGTTTCTGCTGGTTTTGCTTCCACAACACCACTGATATTTGGCGTGGTGCTGTTCCTTTGTGCCTGAGAAGAGGCTGGCTTTCTTGGTACTGAGTTTCCCTTTGGTTCTTGGCTGCCTACCATCTCCGGAGACAACAGAAAGATCGAGCTGATCACTCCTCGTGTTAAAATTTGAATTATACACTTGAACTGCGTGTTATTTGTTTCTATCAATCCTTGGACTGGTTTCTTCCGTTGATGCTTTGGCTTCTACTTCACTTTGTCTAAGAGTTTTCTATTGACGGTATCTTCTGTGAACTGTCTTAGGCGTATCGACGAGAACTTCGACTTTGAGAGACGGGTCCCCAGGGCACAGGTTTTGAGGTGGTCGTTGTGATGCTAGCGCTCACCAGGCGAGATGTTTCCTCCGGTTCCTATTCCGGCGTGGTGGTATGCTCTATACTCGGCTCGGACCCCCTCCTTTTCCACCCCTGTTCACCTTCCTTGCTTTCCCCTCCTCCATCGGGTATCATAATTTTTTATTGGGACTTGGTAGTTTATTTAAGTTATTGCAGAGCCTAGGATCCTTCTATTCTTCGCCCCACCGCAGTCTGAAACGTGTCACCTGCAGAGAACTTCGGAATGGATTAGCCGCCGCACTTTATCGTCCAACAGGACGTAGCTGCCATGATGTTGATATCTTATTTTTACTTGTTTGCTTGATGGGGCATTAAAACAGTGAGTCGTAGAGCACGATCAGTGTGTTTATGGGTTTTTTTTTAAAGGTTTTGGTATTTTCGTTGGCATAGTTGTTTTTGTATTGGTAAAAAATATTGCTAGTTTGTTTCTAAATTATGGTTTTGGCCGCCAGTCTAAGTTTTGTTTCGGACTAACTAAAACGTCATGTTACCGTTTTTCCAGTGTTTTAAATTGTAGTGTTAGTCCACTTTTTGACTGGCTACGCCTACATTTTTTTTTAAAGTCAATTGTTTCCACGATTCTCTAGTTGGGCTGATTCATACGTTTTAAATATGGTCAGTTTTGAAAAGTTTTTATTAGGAAGAAGCTTTGCCGGGTCGTCTATGACTGCCTCCACCGAAAGTAATTTTTAATGGTAATATTTAAATGCATTTTAGAAAATGGAGGCTTTGATGGGCATGGTTCTTTCTGCCCTCCGTTTCAGATCATTAAGTAAAATGGGGTCATATTATAGTAAATTGCTTAATGTTTTGTTCTAATAGTTATTGAAGAAACGACTTAGAACATTGTAATTTTTTTAATCTAGTTCTTTTGAAAGTTTCATTTTAATTTTCTTTTCTTTTCAAGCAATTGTTATTACTGCAGAAATTAATTGTGATGGATTATCTCAATGCAGTGTTTTTTTTTACTGCGATTTCAATGATCAATTTATTGTTCAAGGGCAGTGTGTCGAAGTTATTGTATATTTATTAGCTCAAATATAAAATGTATAATCTGATTGTTATGTGCAAATATGTCCCGGCACACTGAAGTAGATGTTAGTAAATTAGAAGCTAGCTTTATTGAAACTTACTGTGCAAGAAAACCACTGGAAAATTTTACAATGTTGGAATAAATGTTTCAGAGTGGTAACAAAATTTACAGGTTTTATGATAATTTCCCAAATTTAACTATTGTCATGGTGGTAGCGCCTTTCATCACAGTTAACTCTACTACTTTCTATGGTTCACTGAGATTGTATTTTCAGATAGATAAAAGAATTAATGTAATATTTCAATACAACAGAATTTTATTAGAATTATATTTCTTGTAGTGAAAGATAACTCTATGATAGTGCGCAAATTATGATGGCTTTCACTGTATTATACCATTAAATAGTAAACATTTGCGTTAATTTTATTATAATTTGTACTAGAGCTGTGATTATTGTAATCAATGTATTTTTTAACAGAAATGTTTTTTTATAGCTAGTAAGACAGTTGCAGATATTTAAGTTAATATATGTCATATTTAATCAACCTGACAGGTAAACAAACCATTTTGTTTTAATGGATCACGTAGGGCTACGTTCACAATTATGATTTACAAAGAATTTTGATACATTAACTTGATGTAGGTTTTGGCAGAAGAAAATTCTTTCCGACATTGAATGTCAACTTCATTTTTTGAAACACATTGACAATTAGAGTAAGATGTGCATAAATTTTGTTTTTGAAATTTTGTGATATAAGTTGTACATGTGTTAACAAAGAAATATGATCGCCAAAATGATCACAAATGTTGGCAGTGATGGACTATGTGTTTAAACAGGCTCAGTTTTATGTTGAGTAGGAAACATTAATTTCAATACGCATGTCTGATACGCATCAGTTCAGTATTAATTTTTTTCGCCTTTTCTTTAGTCTGAGAAATAATGAACCTGACATTTAAATGTAGTGAGAAATCTTTTAGTTGCGTATTGAGAAATGTAATTTTGTGTTTTATTGTCAAAGCTCTCAAATGTAGTACAGTAAAATCTTAGTTTAAAGTACTTAACTTTAAAGTATCTTTCGAATTCCCTGCATATGTATCTAATATAATTGCATTTTTTTTTCACGTGGTGCAGCAGCATACGCAAACAGAAACATTCAAAATTAGCTACATGGACGGGATACACACGGCCGAGAGCATCTGATGATTTAACTCCAGGCCAATTTTCAACAGACGTGCCTTGAAGGCGGCGTTTCCACTCCTTTCTTGAAGTGTTCCAAGTGTAGTAACGGGGGACTTCGGCATAGAACAAAGTCTTTGCAAAATAATCGGTCTGACAAAGCTGGAAAAAGGCTCTTAGTGTGGTCTTGGGCTGTGATGAGACCCTTTCATTGAAATTGTCCTCATTAAAGTACACGCGCTCCCCGTTTTCCAAGTGCACGGCAAGATGAGTAACGTTGGATCTCTCTCATATAAGAAGAAACCAAGGAGCCACCACGCTGCCTCGTTGCTACTGACATAACGCTCTGTTTGAAAGGTCTGGATTTCATTAACGGGCCGCACCCTACCTTCATTTCTGAGATTGAATATCGCCTGATCATTTCCTTTATTTATATACTTGCATATATATTTAATAGCACGGACNGAAGAAACCAAGGAGCCACCACGCTGCCTCGTTGCTACTGACATAACGCTCTGTTTGAAAGGTCTGGATTTCATTAATGGGCCGCACCCTACCTTCATTTCTGAGATTGAATATCGCCTGATCATTTCCTTTATTTATATACTTGCATATATATTTAATAGCACGGACAGAGCTGCAAGCTTCTACATTAATGTTAGCATTAAACATTTTACATATAATGGGCAAATATGGCACAACCCAGCTATTGTCTAAGCTTACGAACGCCCCGCTGAGAACCTACCACCATCTGTATAAGTGGTGGCCTTTGTCATGGTGTACTGTTTATTTTAGTAGCGTTCGTGGATATTTATTTGTACTTTTCCCACCTTTTATGAAAGGCGATGCTGGGTTATGCACGTCACATGGACCGTGAACCATGTTTCGGACTATGGTGTAGTAAAAATATTTATCTTGTGCTGGATCCGGAAACTCAGCACTTATTAAGTCGTCTATTTGGTTGGGGCGCAGCTTCTCGTTGATCCATATGAGGATGTGCACATGTGGCAAACCTCGTTTTTGCCACTCAATGGAATACATGAAGCATTGTACGTCTCCTAATATTTTGCATTTGGTAATAACATTCATTATATTTTGTATTTTTAAACGAAAGACTCTGGCAACTAAATCGTGTCTGTCAGTAGTTTTTTGTCCGGACATTACCTCCTCCGTAATTTCCTTCCATAAGCGATTGCAAGTAAAATTGTGACAAAAAGATCGGGTCTACCGTAACTCCGTACATAGGCGAATGCATCCTGGGTGTATTCGTGCAGGTAGCGGGAGCTGTTGACGATTGAAGACGGAAGAATTACCATTTAACCTAAATCACTAGGGTTTACATTAGCATCGCTATTAACAGCATCTTGCAGGTGTATGTAATTCTCATCTCACAGCTTAATTTAATTAAAAGAGATGCAGCGGAGGCGTTTGCTTTCTACTTTGATTTACATGTCGACCAGAAATTGATGAAAAAGTTGTCTGCACCGCGCGAAGAGATTGAAATCATTCTCTCGCAACATCATGTGATACGCATAAAAATCCATACACGAAACGTTTTTGTTCTGAACAGGCTGTTTTTGTTATCCCTCTTGTCTCTTGCTATAAATAAACGGATATTGCAGGGCCTTATAAAACTTATGAGTGTCGGCTACCCGTGTCAATGTATTGTTATGTGCTCGCAGGACAATGTCTCGTGATGAGAACTGGTCGCCGCTCACCACTGCAGCGATTTCATTAATTAAATATGCATTGCAGCGCCTTTCATACTCTCCACGCTGAGTCCGACCAGCATGGATGACTACCTTAAAATCCTCTTGAGGCAGGTTCTCTAAAGTGGTTTTAAATGTGTTTATCAAGATGTTGTGTTCATGCAACATTCTTTGAATTTTCAACACCGTGTCTCTTTCAACTCCTTGAATAAATTGGCAGCGGCGGTTTGTTTCAATTTCTTCGTTACAAATTAAATATACCTGCAAGAATTTATGCTGTTCATTGACAACTGGAAAACGTTCACCTATTCTATGATAAACTTGCCCATGAACAGTAAACATTGGCGAAAATCCGGGCTTTATTATATCTCTGTCAACTCCAAAAGATGTAATTTGGAAACATGAGTTGTACTTTCTGATCATATTTAAAAAGTGCCGTGATTCATCAACGTGATACAAAAAGAGAGTTTTCAGAGGCTCTTCTGGCTCGCCAAGTAAAGGAAGGAAAACTTTCCCACTGGAACAGCACATCCCTGCGGTTTCATCTTCCATTTCAAAGCGCTACAAAACTGGCACGACTTGTCCATGAGTCCGATAACAATAATCCTGTGATTCTTATAATCAATTAAGGGATCGTAATGAAATGCCGTGTCATTAAATACAGACCAAGTGTTTCTTTGAAAAGTTCGTCGACGTTCCGCTTGGAGTTCCGCGTTTGCATTCTTCTCGCCTGTGACTGTTCGGGTGTTTCGGATGACCTTAAATCAGCCTGTCGTTCTGCTTGTTCTTCCAGTCGTAGTTTCGTAATGAGTCTGAACACGCGTTTCGGAGGCACTTAATAGGACTCGACGCTCAGTCTGTTCATCAAAAGGCATCTGCGTTTGTTCACGCATTTCTGAGGCTCTCAAAGCGGCTTGACGCTCTGCCTGTTCATCTCGACGGAGTTGAGTATCGGCAGGAGTCTCTAATATCCAGAGATATTTTTGGCGTGCGGCCTGTTCTTCGAGCCTTTTCTGAATCTGAGCAGGCGATTCAGTGACTCTTAAAGCAACTTGTCGCTGTGCTTGCTCTTGTCTTCTCAGTTCGGCATCTTCTGAAGACTCTTGCGATCGAGCAAATCTTTTCGCTTGTTCTTGAGACGATGGTCTTGAAAGACTTGATTTCATTTGCGAGGCATTATTTATTTAACAGACTATGAAAAACTAAACAACGAAAAAAAAAACAGTCGAAAAAGTAAACAAAAACAAATACCAAACCAACAAATCCAATTCAAAGTGCAGATCAGTACCAAAGGTCAATCCAGTCTAATAAATTGAACAATATTCGAATATTCCTAAACAACAAAACCAAAACAAAAAGCGAATCAAAGGAAACCAAAAGCAAATGCAGTCAATTGAAACTATTTGAAGGCCATATATTGTCAATTTTTAAAACTACAATTGGTATATCGTTTAACATAGAACAATTAAAGGAAATTACATATTGAATAAATTTTTTGAGATATTTTCTTGCGATAAAAAGTAGCCAATATCACCTTTCAGCCCTCCAACTATTTCTGTGCAAAAAATTACGTCGATCTGTTGCTCGCTTGCGACGTTGTATTGATGACGTTGCATTGTTATTCCGTTTGTGTACTTTTTCATTTTCCAATAAGAATTTCCCCGAGGGAATGAGATATTTTCTCGGGATAAAAAGTAGTTTATGTCACTTCCCGACCCTCCAACTATCTCTGTGCAAAAAATCACGTTGATCCGTTGCTTCGTTGCGACGTGTAAGAAGGACAAACAAACAAACAAACACACTTTCGCATTTATAATATTAGTATATATATATATTTATTTATTTATTTAAAAGGGTGACATGAATACATTTATACACTTACTAAATATATTTCTGTATATCAATATATATACATATTTATTACAGCACTAACATATTTATCTGATTAACAAAATTTTATTTGATTTGTTAAAAACCACTTTTACTATTGTTTTTATTTCAGTTCGTGTAATACGGTCAAAATCTTTTAATTGGGTTTTACCTTGGTCTTTTTTATTTTATTACAAACCAAATTATTTAACGTTCCATTTAATTAACAAACGATACATGGGTAATATGAGTGTTTCATATAATATAAAATAGTTGTAAATACTTACTTATTATTCAAGTTGAGTCTAAAGAATGGGGCGGATCTTAACAACGAGGTCTGGAGAGCCTATGAGTGTGAAATGAGATGTGGATGAAGCAGCGCCGGAATGCAAGGGCGAGGGAAACGGGATATCCCTAGAAAACCCGCTGACCTACGGCATCGTCCGGCACGATTCCCACTTGTGAAGATCCGGGATTGAACCCGGTTTGCCTTGGTGGGAGGCGAGCGGTATAACCGCTCAGCCACCGCGGCCCCTGTTATTTTTAAAGTGTATATTGTTTGCATTTGGACTGACATGGGAAAATATTTTAACCGTACGTGACAAAGATTCGAGAGTGTTTCAGCGCTGACAGTATAGACATTACGTTATTTTAGAAGTACTTAAATTTAATCACTACGTTTTACTCTTAATATACACAGTGGAATCACATTATTATGACCATCTGCTAGAAGTGCCATCTGCAGCGCGTAGCCCATGACGTATGGCCCGTGACGTGGGCTGTTGAAGCAAGTTATATACTGTGACCGACAGGAAGGCTGTACTTATTGCACTTCCTGCTGTCATGGGTAAGGGAAGCGATTTAACTGAGTTGCGTAAAGGGATTATCATCGGCTTTCATGCCAAGGGGAGCATTTCGGAAACTGAGGCGTTTGTGAACTGTTCACCTGCCTCTGTGGTAAAGGTGTATCGTGATTGGATGAATGAAACCATTGGGAATAACCGTCATGGAAACTGCTGAGCTCCACGCGCCATTGATGTCCGAGATGAACGTCGACTACGACCGTGCGTGAAGGCCAACCGACAGGCTACAGTGGAACAGGTCACCGTCCAAATTAACCAGCATCAAGTAAACTTTAAGACATGTTACAAGCACAGTCGACCGATATTTCCCATCCACCGAAGCTATAGTAGTCAAATTCATAACATAGTCACCGCCACCGACAACGAACAGGATGGTGGTGTCAAGTACACCCTAAGCCCTTGTATAAGCATAGTTGGCTACAATTTCCAACCCACCAAGGCTAGTCACCAAATTCATAACATAGATGTCACTTCCGACGACGAAAAGGACAGCAGGGTCAAGTACACCTTAGGCCTTCGTATAGGCATAGTTTGATACCATTTCCCACCCACAGAAGATATAGTCTGTTACAAACATAGTTGGTCAGCATTTCCAAATCTTTGAAGTTCGGGAACATGTGATAACAATCCGCACATATAAAGAGAAAATAATGGTAGGTTTTTATACCAGTTACGAATGACGTTTTAAGCCATTCATACGTGAAAGGTGCTACGAGGGGGCGTAGCTCAAATAATGAGTAGGTCTATTATAAGGTACAGCACAGCGGTATAAGATGGAGTTTATTACACATAATGATTATACAATAACTATTTACGTGACTATTGATCTAAGGAGCTTTAAATGGTATACCAAGATGCTAATTAATTATATTAACTGTTATTACCTCATGCCGTTACTATTACAATTTAATTGGAAAGTCCCCACCTTGTTCATGTTGCCGGAGGCTAATTCTAGGAGGTGGTTAACGACGGCCGGACACACCCATCATCCGTGGTTTTCTCTCTGGTCGGGTCGACGACAAAAGACGCCGCTCCCAGTGTTACGATGGCCTATATCGGTTGCGTTGTTTAATATTTCAGCCCCGTTTACTGGCCGGTGGAGGGGATTTCTCAACTGTCTTTCACAAGGTGCTGTTGCAATCACGCTCGTGCACTGGTTTAATGTTTGAGGGTGTGATCAGGCAAGCCGTTCAGCTAAGGCCTCATCACATCATAACATCTCCCCCAATGTTCAGTAGCGAGATGCCCTCATCTCGCCCTAGAGTCCGTGTGGATTATGTAGATGACTGGTAGTTGCAGGGTTCATGTTGTGGCAGCAGAAATATGGATCTGGTTGAAGTCCTCTTCAGTAAAGTAGGAAACATTTTTGAAAGAAATTATAGTAGACTGATAAGTTATGTATAAGGAACTGCCAATTGCTTTCGTGCAGTCCTCGGGCAAGGTGGGCCGATCAAACGCTGGGCTGTGTGTTTACAGTGGTCTTGCGGGCCACGAACTTGCATTTCCACTGGGTGTGCAAATTGTCTTCCACGCGAGCGCGGCAGACGCCCCGCGGGCGGTTCGCGAACGCGTGAGCCTGTCTTGAGTTTGTGAGTCCCTAAGTACTACATGGTGTCAATTGTTCATTACATTAATTCTTGTAAGGAATTAAAAAAAAATACTAACCATTAATCATAATAAAAATAGAAAACAATATTTTAAAATGAAAATAATTTAAATTTGGTACGTTAACTGCTCTCCCCGTTACAACAATTATTGTGTTTTGTTTCTACAGAAAATACACTTGCTGGAAATAAATACATGTTAGAACACTGACAAAAAAAAGTGATGTAATAGGAGATTGTTGTATACTAAAATGGTACGTGACATCACGTAGGTAGGATACTGATGTGATTGTATCAAAACGTAGAGTATTATTTAATTAATAATTGGAACTTTCACAAAATTAATAAAAATTTTGCAGCTGCATTTTTACTATGTTTCATGCTTAAGAGGTAAGGAGAGAAGGGTATACTTATACTAATAATGTTATGACATGTATTTTAAAATATACTAGTAGTATTTAAAAACAGCAAAAACAAATTTTGATAGGACTTTTATGTTGTTACCATATCAGTAATAATAAATGAATATCTACTTACAGTATGTATTGCATTTTACAAAAAAAAATTAAAATCGTCATTACTACTTATGTCAAAATTTACTTCTTAATTACATCTTTTTTTTCTACTATGGCCATTCTTCAATGTGATACTTATTTATGTTATTAAAGTTACATATATAATTCAGTATTCCATTCGTAAGCATTGAAATATGTATTGTCTTATTCTAGGTGCACGTAATATGTGTTGTTGTAAGGAACAAAATTGCAAATTCTGTAGAAATGAAAAGTTAGTTTGGAAGTTTTTTTTTTTTTATCTTAAAACTGGCTAGCATTTTTCCTTTTTTTATGCAATCATAAACTTTTTTAAAGTACATTTTGTTATGTGATACCTTTACTTGCAGGGTGAAGTGTAAGTGGTGTAAGTAAAATATGTGAACCGTTTGTTACCCGTAAATATTTTAATGTACGATTCGCGAGCTGGGTTAAGCGGTAGTGCTGACGGCTGTGAGCGCGGTGCTGAGGTTGTTGCGCATGAGGTCAGGACAGGTGTTCTCGTGGGCGTTGCTTGCGCCGCCCTCCGGAGGGACTTTACATGAGGAGGGTTTGTTGTGAGATCGCTACTGGTCACTGTTGACATGGAACAGTGCGGTACCATTGATCTGAAACTTGCAAGGGAATGTATTAACAGAATACCTTCACAGTTTGTCGAAACATCTTATGTAAAAATATACCTTAAATAAATTAATAGGGTCCTAATATTTTATGAGGCTTATATCTACTCAATTAACTTGTGGCTTTAATCCTGTTTTATTATATTTATTGTTGTATTATATTGCTGGGTGTGTCCGACATCGGAAGCTTATATATTTAAACGTGAGTTATAGCTCATTTATTTGTTAACTGTTTTTGTCAATTATTCTCTCGGGTGGTATATGAATACTAACTTACTTATATGAATAACAACTTTATAATTACGTTACCGTTTTTGATCCAGTTCTTTGATAATGTCTACAAATGAGGACGGTTATGCTAGTACCTATTTTCATACAAATTTTTTACTCGGAAAATAATTTATTGTAGATAGCTGTGTGCGCGGATAAAGCTCATAATTATTAAAATATTAATAAGTAAACTGGACACCAACACAGAGCATAAGTAGATTATAATGGCATTGATTATTAAAAAGTTAAGATTGTAATGAAGAGAAGAACGTATAGCATGTTAACAAAGCCGAAGGGCAACAACACATAGTATAAGTAGAAAGAACACAATGACACTTATTATGTAAATAGAAGAGAGTACAGAGGAAAGAACACATAAATAATTACATACATAATAATTACAATTCTACTTCCACACAAAGGGGTAGGATACGGGGATTGGGGAAATCTGCACTCAATGACATACACCAGGGAGGTCAAAAGCGAAAGTACCCTCGTGGTATACTTTCAAAGTACTGTGTAGTAGAGAAAAGACGCACAGCAAAAATCCAACGCATCCAGATTGCGCCCCTTCTGCCTAAACTCTTTCAAGGCCAGCAGAGCACAGAAAACAGGCCCCTCTGGTCAGGTCACAGCTCCACCAGAGGCCCAAAGATTGCTCCGCGTCTCACCCGAAACGAAAGGTTTGACCACCTTAGTAAGTACTCCTGACGATTGGGTGGATGTGGGTAAACCGTGAACGGACAGACACAGTCGAAGTGGGTGGGCCTCGGGCACTATTCCCATTTCGTTAAATACCCTTAATATTGCACACAATTATTCCTTCTCACATCAGGTTTAGCAGTCTGCGCATCAAACAATACAGTTTGACTGGAATGGCATGTCACTCGCACGTCCGAAAGCCACGAGGATTGGCTAAGTCCTCGGATCACAGAACTTAATGAACTTAACGGAATTCGTTCTCTCCGTGTCCTTATAGCACTGGTTTGTGGGAAGTATGTGAAAGAAAATATTGGGACTATGAGGAGTTTATAACTAGAATAATAAACTCAAGTTTAAAAGTGGGTGTAGCAGAATAAAAATGTGTGGCGTGCACTAGCATGCTGTTTTGCAACACAGCGGCGCTCGAGCCGCGGGGAAGTGTTGATGCGGGAATGTGTTGTATCGGCACTTTGAAACTGGGTTGCGTTGCCTGGCTAGCAGCCGCGCGACGTCTCGTCCTTCCATATGCAAACTTATACAGAGGTGACAAACATCATGGGATAGCAATATGAAAATATACGAATGGCAGTAGTATCGCGTACAAAATGTATAAATTGGCAGTGCATTGGTTGCGCTTTCATTTGTAGTCAAGTGATTCATGTGAAAAGTTTTCTGACGTGATTATGGCCGCACGACGGGAATTAACAGACTTTGAACGCGGAATGGTAGTTGGAGCTAGACACATGGGACATTCTATTTCGAAAATGGTTAGGGAATTCAACATTCCGAGATCCACAGTGTCAAGAGTGTGCCGAGAATATATAATTTCAGGCATAACCTCCCACCATGGACAACGCAGTGGCCGACCGCCTGCACTGAATGACCGAGACCAATGACGTGCGCAGAATGGTCAGTGTTTACAGACAAGCAACACTGCATGAAATAACCACAGGAATCAATGTGGGACATACGACGGACGTGTCCATTAGGACAGTGCTTCGAACTTTGGCTGTACTGGGCTATGCCATCAGAAGACCTACTCGAGTGCCTTTACTAACAGCATGACATCGCCTGAAGCGCCTCTCCTGGGCTCGTGACCATATCGGTTGGACCCTAGACGACAGGAAAACCGTGGCTTGGTCAGATGAATCGCGATTTCAGTTGGTAAGAGCTGATGGTAAAGTTCGAGTGTGGCGCAGACCCCACGAATCCATGGACCCAAGTTGTCAACAAGGAACTGTGCAAGCTGGTGGTGGTTTCATAATGGTGTGGTCTGTTTTTACATGGAATGGACTGGGTCATCTGGTCCAACTGAACCGATCATTGACTGGAAAGGCTAATGTTCAGCTACTTGGAGACCACTTGCAGCCATTCATGGACTTCATGTACCCAAACCACGATGGAATTTTTATGGATGACAATGCGCCATGTCACCGGGCCACAACTGTTCGCAATTGGTTTGAAGAACATTCTGGACAATTCCAGCGAATGATTTGGCCACCAAGATCGCCCGACATGAATCCCATCGAACATTTATGGGACATAATCGAGAAGTCCGTTCGTGCACAAACTCCTGCACCAGCAACACTTTCGCAATTATGGACGTCTATAAATGCAGCATGGCTCAAGATGTCTGCCAGGGACTTCCAACGACTTGTTGAGTCCATGCCACATCCAGTTGCTGCACTTCCCGGGCAAAAGGACGTCCGACACGATGTTAGGAGGTATCCCATGACATTTGTCACCTCAGTATATAACGTAATACAGGATTTCTATCAGCGTACTAAAATCTCATAGTTAACTGACTTACCTTTTTTCTATGCACGTTATGATAAGTTTCTTAAATATATAGTATGTAGACTAAGGGAAAGTTTAATAAAATATATTTTTTTTTATTTGTGCACAGCAATATCTAACTATGCACAATATGATTTACTACGTGGAATTTATTAAATTAGCATGAGTTGCAAGTTAATATAATGAAAATGCTCACAGGATTATGAATTACTAACACAGTAAAAGTTTCATTTCAAATAACTACATCCAGCGCACACAGGTAATTTATATCTTAATTGAAATTTATAGAATGGTATTGCTAAGGTAAATATACGCAACTAGGGACTTGCAGTTCACGCTGAAATTCTTTATATTTTAATAAGGCTTGTTAATTAGGTTTCAAATAATTTATTTGTATGTTTACATATTAAGCTGTAAAAGGTAAATTATTATTTAAACCTAACACATTTTAAAAGTAGATTTGTGACATTATTTGTATTACACTGCTCTTAAAAGCTAAAAGTTTTAATGTTAAAAGTGGACGTGGCTGAAATTTTGCTATTACTAATACGGAAATTAGCGAGGGTGGGGAATTTATTGAAATGGGGGTAGATGGTAGAGAAACTGATACAAGGCAGCGAGAGGGTAGGGAAGAACCAAGCCTCCACCATTGTTACGAATTACCTTTTAAGCCATTCAGGCATGAAAGCTGCTAAGGGGGGCGTAGCTCAAATAATGAGTAGGTCAAATTATTAGGTAGAGCACAGCAGTATAAGATGGAGTTTATTACACATAAGGAGTATACAATAACTATTTACGTGACTATTGATCGAGGGAGCTTTAAATGGTATACCAAGATGCTAATTAATTATATTAACTGTTATTACCTCATGCCGTTACTATTACAATTTAATTGGAAAGTCCCCACCTTGTTCATGTTGCCGGAGGCTAATTCTAGGAGGCGGTTAACGACGGCCAGACACACCCATCATCCGTGGTTTTCTCTCTGGTCGGGTTGACGACAAAATACGCCGCTCCCGGTGTTACGCTGGCCTATATCGGTTGCGTTGTTTAATATTTCAGCCCCCTTTACTGGCCGGTGGAGGGGATTTCTCAACTGTCTTTCACAAGGTGCTGTTGCAATCACGCTCGTGCCCTGGTTTAATGTTTGAGGGTGTGATCAGGCAGGCCGTTCAGCTAAGGCCTCATCACATCATAACACAGTACATCGCAAAGTTATCGTTGCATGTAGGAGTGTAGGTCTAAAATAGCACACGCATGTGCATCGACCTGCACGCACTCGACAATTACCCACCATCGCTCTCATCTGCTACCATAGGTATCTACCAACTCGGAACCCCCTCAGTGACAGTTAGCCTCCCTACATCCGACATCGTCCTGGTTGTATATATATATATATGTGACAACATATACATAGATAAATGCTAGCATAGGTAACATACAACAAACAACTATATGCGAAAAAATCAACACATATACAAATTCACTGCATGCATGAGTAAATAGTCGTGGGTTATGGTAAAATACATATATATTAATATAAACAAACACCATCAGTCCAACAAAAAGGCCGGCGATCCGAGTAATTGTTAGCCTTGGTAACCCATAACAACACGGACTATACTGAAAAATAAAGTGGTATACAACTGTACTAATAACAAGACATATATAGTCGCAGGTAACACTTAAACATGTATGTGTTAATATAAATCAATAATGTTACCCTAATGCAAGGGTCCAGGAAACCAAGTGCAAAATATTTGAAACCGCCCTGTTTATGAAAAATCAGTCATATAACAAAAAGTAAAGGACTAGGATATATGAAAGTACATTATGAGAACGATGTCATCACGAGTTACAATATATAAAAAATACCCGATGGAGCCACAGTCCATAATAGTGATATCAGTGTTGCTATCAAGCCAAGAAGTTTAGTATAACCTAGAATGCACGCCGACAATAGAAAGAAAGAAAGATCACAAGAGCCAACCGCAAAAATTAATACAATGTTTCAAGTGCGATACACATTACGCGACTTGTAAAGACTGTGTTTCTTTGCTTGCCACAAAACAACATATATTTTTAACCAATATTCGTGCAAGAGATATGAAACTGTTATGCACTGATGCAAACAGATATTAAAAAACCATTATAAAAGCAAATAGTTATAAGAATTTAACAACCTGTGTATCTTGCGCGAGATTTGGGGGCGGTATATCATGTTAGACGAAAAAAAAAAAAAAAACTTTTGCGAGGCTGAGAATCACAGGTGCGATAAGGTCATCACTGCTACAAACTGATGCTAATAGATATAAAAACAAAATAAAAAAGAAAATAGTTATAAGCACTTACCAACCAGCGCAATTACATATTCCACAAGCATCGGCTGAAGTACACAGTGTGTTAAATGATACAAGACAAGACCAGACCAACCTGGTCAGTACAACAGAATAGCAAACGACTTCCTTACGAACCGACAAAAACAAAATAATCGCATTCCGAGTACAATCATCACTCCAACACTAGCAGTGGAATACATCCGATCCGGCCGATGTCGCACGATCAACTAGCATTGTGAGAATCTGTAATGCAGTCCAGGTGGTATACCGGCAGCGCAGACACCATGCAGGTCTTGACAAGTCGAAGGGATGGTACAGAACACTAGCCGAGAGAAAGAGACACTTTAGGCTCCAGGGTGGCAGACCAGCCGAGTCACATGTGCAGTTTTACGAGAGGAATTCATTTATACAGTAAGAGGGAACAATTTATACTGTTTTAAATATGATGTGTGGCGTGAACATAACATAGGCATTGTGCTGTTTCCACACCCAGCTAGAGTTATCCAGGGCAGGTAGCCAGCCAGGCAGGGCAGGCAGCTGACAACGAACCACCCGGGGAAATACCCTCGGGGCAGTCCCGACGCGTAAGGACACTCGGGGAAGAACCGAAGCCAAATGAAAGAGGGTAAGTCCCGAGAAATAGCTGATAGATAAGCCCTCGACGAAGGATTCCGGAGATGCCCCCAACGAGAATTAGGGCAGACCCAGCTCCGTAGGAATCCCCACCACAGTAACCGAACCCTCCCTCAATCCTAGTCGGAGGACACAAGCAGCTGACGAGACACGAAATCCTGCATAAAAACACGCGAGTTAAACAGGGGATTTCCCGATTTCTCTCTCTAAAAACTGCTGACAGTTAACTTGAATATAGCGGGACACGAGTTAAATTCACGAGGCAGCCAAGGCAGAGGGCGGTTGTTCAGAGACAGTTGAATCTGGGTCGTCGGGAGACGCTGGCCCAGGGGGAGTTGAATCCCAGCCGCCAGACCAGCATCAGTGAAAATTAGTCAGGCAGACATATCGCACGCAGAGAGGCGGCAGTTGGGTGAGCCAGTCGAGGCCGGGTTCGGATCCCGGCCGAGTCAATTGTCGCCAGCCGAGAAGGGAGTTGTTCCGCTGCACAGCCGCGAGACGAGTTAGGTGTTCAGCCGAGACGGGAGGTGAAGGAGACACGGCAGTAGGCAGTCGTGTGATGAAAACAGTGCCGAGAACTTATGAGTAAATTCCCGGAAACGAGTGGCAGCCCCATACCGAGAGACGCCATTCCCCGAGAAGATGTAGTCGTGCGCCGGATGGTGACGAGGCAAGCAGTCAGTCAGTCAGTCAGTCAGTCAATTGTGACATCACCAAGGAGAGAACCTAGGAACAGCAGAGACTTTATGTGCAGATTTCCGAGACAAACCAAGTAGAAGTGTCGATAACTAATGATCACATTCCCGAAATAGTAGTGGTAGGTGCTGAGGTGGGGAGGTCGGAAGCGCAAGGGCAGACGTCGACGCCGGAGAGGAGACGCGAGGTCTCTGACGAGGAACGCCAGCCGAGATCAAAGAGAAAGCACAAGCCCCAGGAAACCAATTCCGAACTCATGACCCTACTAACCATCATCCTGTATACCTCAGGTTGTCTAGTAGCGACAAATACTATATATATTTACACATGTACTTATTTTAATACATACCATTTATAGTAACAGAGCTGTAAGTACATACGAAATCACATGCATTAAAACCATTAGTCGCGCAAGAGAGATGACACAGTTACATGCTGAGAGAACTAGAATAAAATAAAATTATAAAGAAAATATTTATACGAATTTACAAACAAATGCATATTGCGCCAGCATCGAGCACTGTAAGCTATGCAAGGCGAAAAAATTTCCATTGTGAATTGCGGGAACGATATGGTCAACACTGCTGCACACTGACGCAATCGAAATAAAAATAAAATGTAAAGGAAAATAATTATAAGTACTTACTAACCATCACAATAACATATTACTCATGCATGTACTTATACGAGAGAAATTCAATACAAGGTAACAATTTATTACGTTTGAATACATCATGCTGTAAATATTAGCATGTCTCTTTAAAATATCGCTTCCAATAAAGTGGTGTTGTAAGACGATATCGCTTCTGACAGCCCTTTCCACTTTTAGGTGTATAAAATGCAGTTCGTACCACCACACATTGCTCAGAACTTCATTCTCTCGTCAAAATGACATAGTGAAAATGATGGGATGCTGTTCTAGTGGTCAGAAAATTTTATCAGCTATCATGGCATATGAAAAGGTTACATCACTGCAGCTTTCGATAAAGATAACGAGATTGGATACCTGCCTAAAGAAATCCTTCTCATATATGCACGACACGAAATAAAATCCGTCTGCAAACACCTACATGTCTATCTGCAACAGGACGAAGATATTCTTGGCTGTCCCCCATGCCTAGGATCTTTTTAAGGTAGTGCTACCATTACAGAGACACCATATCGCAGCAGCTGGTGTAAGACACATCGGGAGCAAGCAGCAGCAGTATAATAAAAACAAAGAACCTCCAACACTTTCAGATGAAGGAGTGTAAAGAAGTTTAAAGGCCGAATCGTGAACTTTGCAGGCTAGACAGCAATCGACCTGATAATGTGACATATTTCAGTTCACCAACCATGTTGACGTTTGCACCACAAAGCCAGCAGTCATCTACCGAGGCAACCCGTGTTCGGCAACGAAAACTAGCCTGCAGTGTGGACAGTATACAAGCTAGCATAATTTAAAAACGGATGTAATTTCATCGACGAGCATGGTGGAGGTGGAAAGAAGATCGTTACGACCACATTCATATGATGCATTCTTGTACTCTAATACAATATGAAGATGGAATCAGTGTTTGAAGACTTGCCATCTATAACACCGTCAGCAACGACAACAGCAAGGGTCCCTAAAGAGTCGATACAAGCATTCTGGAAACAATGCCACCACTGCGATCGCATAATCTGCTACAATATGAATATGGGATCAATGGTAGAAGACTTACCATCTGTAACACTGTCAGTATCGACAACAGCAAGGGTCCCTGAAGAGTCGCTGCAAGCATTATGGTATTAATGTTACTATTGTGGAAATACTTTTAGTACAAGTTGAAATGCACATCATAATGAAAGCGGCCATTGCATGTTCGGCCCAGTATACAAGGTTTTCCACTGTGATAACTGCGATGTTGTGTTCACTTGCAGTGATAACCTGTATGCATAATAAGAAGTGCAACGGAAATGTTTGTCATTCATCGGGAAGCGAGTGCAAGTATTGCGCAAAGACATTCACTAACCACACCAATGCCAAATGTCATGAAGATAGTAACTGTTCATTTGCCATCGTCAACAAGACTTACCCATGTGATAACTGCTGTGTGGTATATGCGAATACGTGTGTCTTGAATGCTTACAGCAGGATATATTCTGCAAAAACAGTCGCCATTAATGTTTTGCTCAAATGAAGAATAAGTCTACATAGCAGGGTGTAATCGGCACGTCTCGGACGGAAAACAGGAACAAAAAAATATTTAGTAGATTTAAAAATGGATAACAGTAACCTACAAAACATCGGAAAGGGATGAGGATACAAATTGGCGTTTACAAATTCAAATATAAGGGGACAGAAAAGCCGCAGGTACATACACAATGCAAGCAATAACAGTTAGGTGCGCTGCACATAAGCCTTCAACTGGGAAACGTGATCTTTCCAAATGAGCGATTTGATATGGGCGAAACAAGATTAGCTGTATGTGGCCCTAAAAATGTATGTATTTTAAATGGCACTAAAAATTTGGGAATGAGCTTCCCTGTCATATCCCTTCCCATATCCGCCAACTAAGTTCTTACACAGGACCAGGTAGGTCACCTACCTTNAAGTTCTTACACAGGACCAGGTAGGTCACCTACCTTGAAATATACCGGCAGCGTAGCCTGGTCCATTTTGGCCACCACCTGCAGGTTCGCCACCCAGAGCCTATGATGGACCTCGTCCAGCAGGCGATCACTGTCAACATCACCAAGGGGCCTGAGAAAAGGGGGGAATACTCCAGATATTGAGTACGGGATGGCTGAGAAGACGACCAAGGAAAGGGAGTGAAAATGGAACTCCTGTGAAATCATGCAGTGCACTATTAAACCCTACATTTATATTATAAAGGTCCTGATCCCACTTAGTATGGTCCTGATTGTAGAAAATGGTTAAACAAACCTTGAAGATTTTATTCAATCTTTCTACCTGATTACCTTTCGGATAATAAGGTCTGCAGGTACAATATTTGATAGCCCAGCGAAAACACATATTCTTGAAAATATTAGAAATAAATTACTTTGCATGATCAGTAATAATGTCATTAGGAGCAATAATCACATTCCACTCCTGTTCAGTAAGCTACTATTGATAGGGTCTTCATATTACAAAGGGGCAACAATATGACAAATTTAGTAATAGGATCCAGCATGATTAAAAAACCTACATTGCTATTTTTATATCTAACTAAATATCCAAAAAGATCATGGTGTACAATGCTCCAAGGAGCCTGAGGTATCTGTATCACCTCCTATCCGATGTTTGTATGCTGAGCCTGTTAACATATAGCAGAAACATACAAAATCTGAAAAGTCACCCCTTAAACTAGGCCAGGCGAAATGCACCGCAATCTTATTAAAGTTTTGACTGACCCCCAAGTGTCGGCAAAAACTGAATAATGGAAATAAGATAAAGCCATAGGCCTCAACGATTCCGGAACGACTATTTTGCGAGTACCTCCAATTTTCCTGGTGAAACACAGAATATCACTTTTCCCCTACATAGGGAAGTGCCGCACCATTACTCAGATCCGTCTTAACCTGGCTGCAGAAGGCATCATTCACCTGAGCTTGGCATAGTTTAACAAAGTCCTCGGGGAATTCCTGTATAAGGTTAAAAGAAGCCCCAGTGTCGGAAACATTTTCCGTCTCAAAGTCCGCCAGATCATACATTCTAGAGAGAGCGTCTGTTATATGATTTTCGGAGACAAGGACATGATGTGCCTTAAAACGGAAACGTGAGAAGCACAAAACCCAAAAACCTAACTTAACTAGCTGTTGAGGGTGATTCGAAACCCAGCTTTGTGCTTGATTAATAAGTATAAGGTCGCATTCCTCGTGCTCTATATATGATGCAAACTTCTCCAGCCTATAAACACAAGCCAAGGTTTCTTTTTCACGGATATGTAGCTTGCGTTCCACCTCGGTAAGACTACGACTGGCGAAAGTCACAGAGGCCAAGCCCAATTAAGTCTGCTGACTCAGGACAGCACCTAAAGTTAGTGATGACGCATCGACCTGCATGACAAAACGGCCGGAAAATTCCTGTAAATCTAGTACCGGTGGAGAAGAACTTCTGCTTCAAGATAGGAAAGGCCGACTCCTGCTCCTGACACCACTGGAACTCAACTATTTTCTTTTTCAAAAGGTTCAAGGGTGCCACCAATTCTGAGAATTGCTCAACGAAGCGGGAGTAATAGCACAATTTGAATTCCCTTTAGAATTTTAGGGGGTGGGGTAAAATTCAATATCGGTGCCACACAATCAGGTTCAATCATCAGTTGACCTTCTCACAGAAGATATCCCATAAGTTTTACCTTATCAGATCCCAAGGCAACCTTATCCGGATTGACCGTCAACCCTCCTTCCCGCATATTAAGAAACACCTGACGCAAATGGGAGAAATGGGATTCCAGATCACTGTACACAATGATATCATCAAAGTAATTAATATAAAAACTTTAATTTGAATTCCGATAAAATATAGCCAAATACCCAGTGCAATGCTATACTGCCAAAATTAGAGCCCATGGGAATACACGTGAACTCAAACTGGCTCCACGGCATAATAATGGCAGTAAATGTCCTACAAGAAGGGTCCAAAAAAAACTGGTGAAGACTATTATTAAGATCTAAAACGGAAAACATCCGGGTTTTACCCAAGTGCTGAAGGACACAATCAATAGCGGGCAACGGAATAGGGTCTTCGTGAATTTTATTTTTTACCAGTGAGTGATTCACCATCAAACGATACTTGTTGCTATCCGTCTTGCGGATCAGAAAACCAGGTAAACAATAATCAGACGACGACAGGACAATAACGCTGGCATCCAGCAATTTATCTATGATCTCCCTAAAAGCGTGCCACTTAGGGAGGTGGGGGATTTTGAAATGTCGGTCTCACACAGCAGTATCATCCGTCAGGTAGATCTCGTACGGAAGTAAAAAGTATTTCCTAATTCTTGGGTATATATCACTAAACTCTATCCTCAACTGGTCTAGCTGACTTTGAAAACATTCAGATGAGCTATTGGTGTCGAACAAAGATGAAAATAATTCCGGGAAGGTGTCGACCTGGAGACCAATCCGGATGTTCGGAGCAAAACCAAAGGATAGGTAAAATATGTCCAGATTTACCGATGCCCTATTCTTTCCTAAAAACTGCAACACCTAAGATGACATCATTAGAGAGGTCTAGATTCACCCTAATGGGAAACGTCCAGTAAAACCTGCCGATCTTAAAATGCAAGGGCACAATTATATTGCTCCTAATAACGTCGCCGATAGCTACATACAAACATTTGACGGTCACACACATGACACGTCCTTTGGAAACGATATTTTGTTCAAACAACTGGAAAACATATGCCTAGTCCCAGTCAAACTTCGTTTCCCGCCTTGGGACAAGTTTTACGCAGGTGCCCGAACTCACCGTATCGAAAACTTTCCTTTCGGATACCGTACGCCTGTTTTGCTGAAAATCACTTTCTATGTCACTCTGGATGGCACAACTGCTACACCGCATTCAAATCCGCGCTGCTCGACATTCTGTATAGGATAAACTTGCCCGGACGACGCAGAGATACTGTCGCGACCAGCTCGTACGGCAGGTGGAAGACACGCACAGTATTCACTAGTGGAAACAATACGGCCTTGCACTTCTACAGCTAGTTGGCATATCTTGCGTAAATTATGAGAAACAGAGACCAATGTGCATTGCGCGCGCACGTGCAGAACCAAGTTGCCTATAACTACACTAACTAGTTCACGCTCACTGATTTGCAAACACAATGCGTTGTGGAAAGCGCATATAGATTCCACAAATTCATACATTGGCTCACCCGGTCTTTGATATCTATAAATTAAATCATGTTCCTCTGTTATGCTTAACGCGAGAGGGGAAACAAAGCCTCTATAACCCTGTGCTTGAAGCCTGCAAAGGTATCTCCTTCCAACGACGTGATTTCTTCATGGTGTAATTGCAGTATGAATACCTCGCACTTAATGGCTATTTCTTTCAAAAGGCTGTCCTCAGAACTTAAACATAAACTGGCAATTTTGTTCACTGCAATAAAAAAATTGCAAAATACTGATGGGCTCCAAGGATTCCATAGGAACTAAGTGTTGCAGGGCTGATAGAAATAATTTGTCTACTTTAGGTGGGCCGTTGGTGACTCACAGAGACCACATGCTAAAGGGGTTGCACCATTACACCTCGCTGACGCCACGGTCCACCGCAGCTCGACTACGGTCATCGACTCGTCAACTTCAAACCGAGGTTCCCCAACAGAGTCAACATTTCTTACTTTTTGATAGTACGTAAATCCGACCTCAGTCATTTCATGCAACAAAACGGCGAAGCAGATATGAGAAAAATGATAGCAGAGTGGCGCGGAAATTATTTGTGATGGGACACAAATAATTGCACACAAAAATCAGGTTAAACACTTTATATTTGATTTAATAGACATAAAATAACTTCGAAATACTACCCTTGAACAATAAATTAAAATTTGTATCGTAGCAAAAAAACACTATGTTGAGATAATTCATCACAATTAAATCCTTTAATAATAAAAATTGCTCAAAAGGAATTAAATTTGTATTGCAATTTTTAAAAGAACTTGATTTATAAAATTATAATTTTCAAACTTAGTTTCTACAATAACGATTAGAATAAACCTAGAATTTGATCCAATTTTACTTGATGATCTACCGAAAAGGAGGGCAGCAAGAACGATGCCCATCAAAGCCACCTTTCCTAAAATTTAAAAAATTGCCATTAAAACATTATTTTCGGTGGAGGCAGTTATAGTCAACCTGGCAAAGCATCTTCCGAATAAAAACATTTCAAAACTGACCACATTTAAAACTTATGAAACAGCCCAACTAGAGTGTCGTGGAAACAACTGACTTTAAAAAAGATTAAGGCTTGGGCAGCCAAAAAGTGGACAAACACTACACGTTATAACACTGGAAAAACAGTAAAACGACGTTTAAGTTAGTCCGAAACAAAATTTAGACTGCCAGCCAAAACCACAATTTAGAAAAATATAGCAATACTGCTTACCCAAGACAAACACAATTATGCCACAGAAAATAAGAAAACATTTTAAAACAGCCCATAAACACACTGATCGTGCTTTACGACTCGCCGTTTTAACGCCCCATCGCTCGGCGTCTCCGGCAAACAAGTAAAATTAGGATATCAACATGATGGCAGCTAGCGTCGCAACAGAAACTTCTGCTTGTACACTAACATAGCATACGGTACTAGAAAAAAAATATATATATACTCCACTTTTTCACAAAAGAGAGTTATTTTCATCGTCAACATTTTCCCCTTCTGTAGTAAATGGCAGCATGTCACCTTCAGGAAGCTGCAGTTCATAGCTGATTGTGGAAAGAGGATCTGATGATACAGTCAAATTTCTCTCCATACCTATGCAATGAAAAAAAAACACAATTTCTTGAAACCCATCTTTAGAGATCGTACCCAATCTGTGTTACTGTAATCTTCCACAGAAGATTTTTTTCTGCAAACATATATAAGTTCATTAAATTTAAATTGATGTAGGCCCATACAAATTACTCTGTATGCCTTAAAATATTAAATAAATAATTCATAACATAATTTGCATTGGTAATGGCTTTATACATATGAATATAATTTTTTTTTATATGTTCGAATTCTTGTCTGAGAAATTTCTCAAAAATTATTGCAGACTTAAAATTTATTTTATTTTTTTGCCATTTTTGAATTTAATTTAATTATTAGAAAAGGGCCTTGTCCGAAAAACTGGAAAAATTTCTAACAAATGGTTTTTGACAACTGTACTTATCATACTGAATATATATAACATCAAGGCATTGTAAAATTTGCAGTGAAAACTATGATTCGCGATAGTGGGAAGGGGTATGAGGTACGGGGAAATGGCAAAGAATGTACAAAGAAGGTAACGAGATTCATCACTAATTTACATACTATTTATCACAAACTGCAGAAAGTTAGTATCACTATTACAGACACATTATAAATATAAGGCAGGGAAGAGTTAATTAATTAAGGTTTAATTTTTCACATACAAACACAAGTTGCTTAGAAAATCAAGAATGGTGACAGAATAAACTGTGGCCTGTAATAACAAACCACCTAGCATCTACCTGGAATGATTTCAAAGAAACCTAGGAGAACCAATCTCAGGATCGCTGTACCAGGAAATGATCGTGGGTCTTTCAGAACAGTCTGTTATCACCGAGCCACTTTGTTTGGCAACGAGGCAGTGAATCACTAACCTACACCACAATTAGTAATAAGCGTTGCATTTATTACTACTGTTTACGTAGTATCTGTGCAGGACCATGACGTTACTATGGCAGCAACGATATTAAAAGAAATCAGACAGCATTTTACTGCATTACAAGTTCCTAACATTGTAATTGATAATGGGGAAAAAACAATTACAATGAATTTAACATAATTCTAATCAATGTTCGTAAATATAATTCTGTCACAGTGAAAGCAGTAACCTATTATAGGCCCACATATAATTCTAAAAAGGAACAAACAGTAGAATTACAAGATGTAGACATACTGTAGTTTATATTTGCGTAGTGCGTAATTATATATTTTCTCGGCATGCTTTGAATACTGCAATACTAGGTGCAAATTTTTAACTGGTGATGGAATCTGCCAACAAGACATCACAAGCCGGATACCTGTGTGACGGATGCAGCTACCCTAAATAGTTATACCCAGCTGTGTGTTCTGTTATTTAATAACCTCAACATTTATCACAAAAATATACGTACTGGTAATAGGCATGTAAAATAGCCTAGTACTTATGGCACTTAATTTACACAGAAACACCTAACCTGCTGTTTAAATCGAATAAGGAAATATAAAAACTAGCAGTCTTTTAACAAAACTGTGGTAAAAACCTACATTATAAGTATTAAATTTAAAAGAAAAATAATCTTAACTTGCCTGATAAAAGTGGTCGGAGCAGATACTTGTGTGGCTATTTAAGTGTTTGTCCTGTCAAATCAACGCGCTTAGCATTGTGCATCCATAGTCTCTCCCTTCTCTGTATCAGCTTACTTTTGCTTGCCGACGTCAAAATCGCAGGGAATCTCAAGCAAGATTTGTTCGCATCCCTGTAACTCTATTGGAGCACGTGCAAACAGCACACAACACGGCCTTTCAAACCTACGGCACTGTACAAATGAAATATCACTAATTATGTTGTTTACACAAATAAAATACCTTTTACAATAAAGAAAATATTCGGGATAACTTTGGTATCAACTATATCCCGTCACATATACTACAAACACAAAATATTTTCCACAAATTTAACCAAAACGTTGCTTAGGGAACACTAACAAACGTCAAACGCCACATTGTTTGTCATGCAAATCTGAACAGCGAGAAAGTAAACACCGGTGTGACGTCAATGCAAAAGGGTCAATAGCCTTCGTATAGCTTCGGGTTTCGGGGACGATAATGCCGAGTCTACACGAAGCTTTCTTCTCCAGTGTAACAAGAAAATAATCGTTTCTGCGGCAGTTAATGTTATCCACGCCACTAAGACCTACTCTTTCAAATATTTAAAAGTAACATCAGGCGTCTGTAACATTTAGTAACACTTAAAATACACTACCTTTGATAGAAACGGAAAAAGTTGCTTACGTGACTATAACACTAATTTAATTATTATACCGCAGATATCACGTGAGAATAGAAGGTGAGTGGTTAGAGTCGTGGATATGTAAATTTTTCGACGCGGGTTCAAATCCCCTGCTCAAGTATAAAATGATTTAGCATTTTTAAATATATTTTTTATAGACAGTCGAACACCCACATAACAAAAATTAAAGACTTTTTCAGTGTTTTATTTTAAACTGAAAGTACAGAAAACCTACGAGGAAATTAACGGAGAGGTTCCGTGAAATTTACAGAAAGTTCGTTTTTGAAAGTTGGTGTGTCCGTAATTGTGTCGAGAGTTTACGGACACCTCTGGATAAATTTTTACCACCACTTTTTCGTAAAATGAATGATTTTTTTTTTAAAGAATGTATACCTAGCTTGAGGAGGGTTGCGCTTTTAAACTGTATAACTTTTCGAAGAATGTCATTGCTGAGGCTAACATCAACAAAGCGCAAATTTGATTATGACTAATATAAAATTGTTTATATACCTTAACTTCGTAGATGTTTGAAGTATTTTAAAATTCGTCGTTAAAAGAGTATGAACGGTGGATTCGGTGCTTTAATTATTTTATCTCGGCTAGTACAAGAAAATCTTGTAAACCTGTTGAATTTGTACACTAAAAAGAGAAATAGCTGTACTTCTATTTAAAAATACTTGCAAAAATACTGATATTCAGTAAACTGCTGATACAATTTCAGAATTTCAAGTTAAGATGTGTGGTAAAGGCCGATGATTCATCACTTCCGAGAATCCACTTATGGCGAGGACTACTTCTTTCCTTGAACGACAGAGCAAAGTCTATTTTGACTGGTTTTAAAAGGATGTGTTCCCCCAAGTTACGGGTTTGCAAAATTAATTTTGTAACAGTACGGGTAAGGTTATGTAAATGTATGTGATTTTAGCTGTGGTAGTACAAAAACGTAATTTTCTTTTAGATCTTTTAAGAAATGTTCAGAATTATTTCGTAATTCATATTTTGAATTCGTTCCAATTTTCTCTAGACTGCTAAATGTAACAAGTTTGTTCCAAAAAACGAGTTCATTCACGTGGTTTCGTGTGGCTTTCTTTGAATAAAAGATTATAAATAACAAAAATAAGCAACCGAATTCAGGGATAAAGAAAATAAAAACTCTCCGAAAAATTCAACAACTGTCGGCAGCAATCACTTTCTCATGTATGTACAATGTTTAATTCAGAGATTTGGGCGGCTCTAAACAACGAGGTCTTGAGAGCCGATGAGGGTGAAATGAAGTGAGAATATATCAGCGCCGGAATACAAGGGTGAGGGAAACAGAAGATCCCCGAGAAAACCCGCCGACCAGTGGCATCGTCTGGCACGATTCCTACTTGAGAAAATCCGGGAGTATCCTGGCCAGTATTGAACCCAGTTTGCCTTGCTGGGAGGCGAGCAGTCTAAATGTATTTACAAAGTCGCCTCTTTTTTAATGTGGGTCTAACATACTCCTTGTAAAGAAGTGTAAAACTAATTACACTTCCGCCGCGAGCTCAGTAAAACCTGG
This sequence comes from Clitarchus hookeri, assembly GCA_002778355.1. Lineage (NCBI taxonomy): Eukaryota > Metazoa > Arthropoda > Insecta > Phasmatodea > Phasmatidae > Clitarchus > Clitarchus hookeri. Next base: position 695,480 of record NQII01000180.1, on the reverse strand, counting down.
CTGTTCTCTTTGGAAGATAAAATACCGCTTGTTAACACGAGATTAAATTATTGAAAGGACATATTACGTATTAAAATATAATACAGTGTATGCGGTTGCAGCTGTGGCATAGTGGTTAGTGTACTTGCTTCTACTATAGAGGTCCCGTATTCAATTTTCGTAACCCGACTGGGAATTTTCAAAAACCGTAGTTAGTTTGGGACATGCCTCACAGGCCTGTATTAAATGTGTTCCGAGCAGTCCAGACTGATCTATAATTTTTATACTATAAAAACTAATGGGTGTCATTAAGTAGACAAACTACTTTGTCGATGTCAAAATAATAGCTTGTTAATTTTGAAGAAAAGAATTTGAGAATTACGAGAATTACTACACACATTGTTGTAATTCTACAGGATATCCGTCTGTAGGTTACAGTACATTTTTGTACAAATACTGAATATACCCCGTACACTTTTGAAGCAATTTCTTACAAAGTTTACATACATTTTTTGTAGTGTTACGTAGAATTTTTTTGGCAACTAGTTTCCAAAATTTTTTTTGTAAACGTAGAAAATTTTTTTACTGTTTAGGTAATCAAGTAATTCTGAGCCTTTCAAAATCATGAACGTCCCGACGTCATCATCCTTTCAAGCATAACCGTAATGCAATAAACCAAATATTTGCTTATTTATTTCAACGCCAATAGCCGTTCTGCAATAGCCCAAGGACCTGCGATAATCATATTATAAGCAATTATGTTAACCAGGGGGTTAGTAACGCAGGATCATACCCCTCAAAAGCTGTTTGTATGTGAATGAACTAAAAATTGAAAATACACAGATCAGCCGTTATTATAAATACGCAGGCTGTGATTGTAATCCGGAAATGCAGCAAAACTTGTTGTACGAGCCCCTTAATGTAGTCTTTATATTTAAATCTTAAAGTACTATTTTTAGTCACCACATTTACTTCTTATTACACACGTTCAGTAGCATTGTTGGACTGATTCCGATCACGGGAGTGAAGTTTTCCGTCGTCCAGGTTGGGAAAAATAAAATGCTCGCTACCTCATTGTAATTATGAGGTATAATTTGCATTCCAGCTGCGCGAAACTAATTTTCGTGCCCCATAACTGAACTGCTTCTGTGAATATATATATGTTCACTCTAAATCTGAATCAATGATTTCAATCAATATAATTATCATACTGAATTTTCAGTTAATAACCAGTTATCTAATAGCGAATCAGTGCCATGCACTGATGTTTCACCGCCAGGCCACAACAATTCACTAATGAGTATAATACACATGTTTTCCCTCATGCAGGCAGCTCTGGCTTGGTGGCTCCGTTAGAGCTCTGCCCCCATAGCTCAGGGGCAGAGTGGCCAACTTGAAGCCGGAGGGTCGGCAGCTCGCGCCCCGGCTCCACCGTGGCAGGTTTTCAGTTCGTATGTCGCGCACATGTGAGCTGTGAATTTGTCATCAAGTTGGCCTAACGTGAGCTCGTCACACTGTCAAACGTCACACACGCTCTGTCCAACGGCACATCTATCGGTCAATATGTCAATAAAGTCAACTTAAAAACAAAATGGGCAAGGTAAAGGTGTGAATGTGGGGTGCTGTGTTTTCAAATCCTTGAAACTGCGGTTCTATTTACTGTTTTTCATTTTGTTAAATTGCACAATAAAAACGGTGACTATCGGAAATATGTACATTACTCGTATTAATTTTTCTAAAATCAATAAAAACAATGGCTGTCATTTACTCAAAAAGTGAAATTGTTTCTCTGAAACAATCTGTGGTTTTCCGCCGACTCTAAGTGGTGCTATTTTCTTTTATTAGAGTATTTGAATTTCGCTGTGAATCAGTGGTTTTCAGCTGGTTCGAATTCTCAGTGTAGTGCATTTATTGTTACCAATCTTACTGCAATTAGAATTATATTAAAGCAACGTCAAAAAATGATTTTACGAAAGCATGAACAGTATGAAAAACGTAATATAAAAATATCCACGTCACAGTTGGACACGTGATTTTGACACTTCTGTACGTAAATCGTGATCCACTGTTGCGGACGTGAATAAAAGACGAAAATCGTTCTACCTAATCTATATCATATGCACATTCCCACTAAAACTGCGTGTAAGAATCTTTAATAGTGCTGTTGCACGTACAAACACAATTTTCTGTAAAATGTCTTNTTCCCACTAAAACTGCGTGTAAGAATCTTTAATAGTGCTGTTGCACGTACAAACACAATTTTCTGTAAAATGTCTTAAGTCGTTTCATTTGCCAGTGCGTTTAGAAAACCATAATTATTTTCTTTCTAATATCTTAGTATATTTCTGTCTACTGCTACACTTCTAAAGTCGATATGATTTTAATAAACAGTTTACATCATCAGCTGGAAGGGTGTGTGTTCCTGTGCCATAGAAGGAGACATTTGTTTCGAAGTATAAATTGCACACAAGAACCGTCTTACTGTGAGTGTGTCTGTCACGAAGCAGTCAAAACGCAGCGGAGGAGGAGGAGGAGGATCACTAATTAATGGGGCGATGCTATTGGTCCGTGACCTTGCTAAGGCTTCGTACGCAACCGGGAGCATCCGAAGCTCGCCGACTGTGCATGCAAATAACGCTAAGAAACGCTTTATCATGCTGATAAGCAGCAGTTACCAGACACTTTAATCTCGCAGTTATCGAGACCTCGAGTGTGTGTTTACCAGTCGACGCTCATATTCAGCGTGTTACTGATACCGTGTGCCCTTACGCGTTTGGAACAACGACGCCAAGCTTATCTAGAGCGGAATTGTTACCTAGTGCGAGTGATTCAGCTTTAATTGAGTTCGTGACACCTTCGTCGACAGGTTAGCTTCATCTGGATGCGATCGTGCTGACCCTTGGTATTCCGCCTGTATTCTCTTAGCTGCACAGCGAAGTTCTGTTGCGAGTAGGCGAATTTCAATACCAGGTATGTTATTTCCTGTTTGTGTTTTACATTAAATATTTTCATCTGAGAACAGTCAAATTTTGCATTGTACCTACGTATCTGGTGTTTCCCTGAAGGGCGTTCAAGTATCTACAAACATTTCTTGTACTTGTAGTAAATTACATAATTCTATATTTTTGGATGTATCAATAAATAGTCTGGCAGAGTTTGAAAAAAGTAAAATATTGTTTTGGAAAATTTTTATGAGGTACACTGTAGGAAATTTGCAATAGTATGTCGTATGCCAAAGAAATTTCGAAATAATGTATTGACCACAGGTATCGCAAAAATTATTTCCTCAGAAATGTATTGTGTGATTCGCTTACAGTTCCGTTTTACGTTCAATTTCTTAATTAATTTAGCTATAGTTAAAATTTAATCGCAGGGGAGTCAAGAGTCTTATTTTTATAATTTTCCTCCAGAGCATTCCTATGAATCTAGAAAGTATGTGAGCTGAAATAAAACTTCCTGTTTAAATAACTTTTCAAAATTTATCAGCATAAGGTTTTAATTCATCGTTATAAAATAAGTGTTAACAACTACACACCCATTCCTTTGGTATTTTCAAGAAATAACTATTAGAACCTTATTACGACGAACAAAATTTTCTCAGGAAGTAACTAATTCAAACTCTTAAGTGTGCGAGTGCTACTTTCATTATTTCCAACTTCGTATAAAATGTTCTATTTAAAATTATTCAAGTTACTGAGCAAAATAATACAATATTATTTCTTGAGAACATTAAATCTCATTTTCAGTTTGCGGAAAGCCGCTAATGATGGGACCATGCAAACTTTTTTGTATACGAGACTATTTTAGCAGCCCTATTTTCGTAGCAGAGTTTTATGTTGCTTCCTCACGTTGCAATACTTTATCTCTGAATCAGACGTAACGTTTTAGAAATAAAACAGTGCATTTTTGACAACACGCGATAATAATTAAAGAGAGCAATTTTGTTGTGCTGAAGTTAGGTGGTTTTCGTGAGAGTAACTTTCATGGAAACAATTGGGTAATATGCATTGCGTTTTTTCCGTATGTAAGTATTCATTTCTGTATTTGCTTAATGACTTGAGCAAACTTATCATAATCCACCTATAAACTAGTCTCGCTCAAAGCTTAAACACACACGACACCCGTGTTATTTGTACGTGAAAATGTTTTAAAATCTTTACAACGTATTCCAAACGTGGCTTGCATTTCACTGTTTGCCACTGCTGGGAGTTTCGTCAACTGGTAAAAACTTGATGGCGGTAGAAACTGCAACGATTTAATCCAGTTCAGGGGCCTTTATTTTTCTTTGTAGTAACGCGGATTCTATATCAAAACTTGTGCTATGACAACATATATGTCTTTGAAAAATAGTCTGTCGTCTGTAAATGAAGTTTGAAAACAATAAGAGAATATTTGGTGCAATGGACAAAATGTAACTTAAAATAGCCTGAAATGTTGTATTAAACAAATGCGTATTACACTCGTAACTAACACTGCAAAAATAAGTAGTTGAGTAATAAAATCAGGAGCGGCTCAAGCTAAACTTGTCACACGGTCTAGCTGGTATAGATTGGTTTGTGTCTCCCCTTACTTCTTTATCGCTCCATTCCCGGCTCCCAGGATCAAATACCACAGGGATTTTATTACTATACGTCTGTGCAAGGGTATTCCTGCAATATATCCTTTTTAACTTATCACATGGTGTAATATAGTGTAGTTATAATGTACTATCTTAAATAACTTTTATTTTTTACCCTTAAGGGTAAGTGTAAGATGTTTGATTTGGGTTTCCATTTGAAAGTTTCATTACTTACGTTATATAAAGGGAACATTATAAAATTTATATACAAAAAATTTAACATTTTGTAATTAAAATTTTTAGAATCAGTAAACAATCATATGGAAATAATTAAAAACTGACCTTGACCGGCCTAATGTTTTACAAAGTCTTCAATGATCGCATCTGTGTCAGTCTCTTTGAAGATCATAATATTCTACTGACATTATTGCAATTCCCGCTAGAGACTTGACATCCCTGCAGCATTACCCATCTGTAGTAGTTCTTACTAAGGTTTCATTTAGAGAAACTCCTTTCTCCAGATGCGGCTGTCGCAGAGAGCGTGAATAGGGTTCGGTACGCCGCTGTTACGTTGGGGAAATTCTCATCCTGTTGGCAACAATATATCTCAATAAGTCGTGTGGGGCATTTACTTTTATTACCTAAGATATACTGTATAGATAATGTTACAGAAACTTGCAAAATTATCTCTTTATTTAAGGGGGAAAAGTACGTTTAACAATGGCTGTGACATTCAAAATATTACTTACAAGGTTGTCAACATATTGAAAAAGTATTTTTTTTTAAACAAAACTCCTGAAACAAATACACTTGAAACTTCCATAAGAATAAAAAAGTAACTTTGTATTCATACAAGAGTACACATGCAGTTCTTTGAGATGGCCTTGGGTGTAGCGCAAACAGATGCGGGACGTGTATGCGTATGTAGTTCGTTGTTCCTATCCTACTAATATTATAAATGCGGAAGTCTGTGTGTGTATGTATGTATGAATATGTGTATGTATGTATGTTACCACTCGGCTCCATAACGGCTTAACGGATTTTGATGAAATTTGTTATGTATGTACTTTAGGTCCTGGAATAGGACATAGTATACTTTTATCCCGGAAAATTGTACGGTTCCTGTGGAATAACAACAAACCGTAATTCTGCAACGGCTGGGAACGTGACCGAAATATTTTTGTAGTTATACTTATTTTGGCGCGTTGAGGGTTTAGTGTGCGACGGAAGTTGCGCGCGCACAGTGTAACGAAATTCGACAGTGAACGTCGTAAGGGTATGACCCAACGTGCATGCGCGTATAGTTGCGTGCGCACAGTGTAATGAAATTCGACAGTGAACGTTGTAAGGTCCGTCTCATATAAGCTGGCGAAATTCTGGCAGTCAGTGAATGGCAACTTGACGTATACCAAACAAAGTACCATTTACAAAATCCTGTATCAGCTAATGCACTAACGAACCAAAGTTAATATTACGTTGGCTATTCTGAGTGCACTGCCGATGCAGATTAGATAAAGCAGAAAATATGCGATAAGAAGGAGTTCATAGATTAAATAATGCATTTTATTTTACGTGATCACAAAACAGTGGTTGTTAGTGTTACAAATTAAACTTCGCGATAAAGTAGTAATGTATAGGTGTTCAAAATGAAATGCACAATAAAACTATCCGTATCCAAATGAAACGCAACTTCAAAACCTTTTTCACGTCCTATCCTCCCCTCTCAAATCATGCTTTCCATAAATGCTTGATATTAATTCCAAAATCATACTGAAATATTGCATAATATTGTTGCGTTATTTTTTTCTAATAATTTGACGAATTATATTTCAAATTCGTGTCGTTCAGAGCCAGTAATAGAACAAAATTCAAGTTTTAAAAGCCGCTATCTATTGAGCAATGTAAACGGCTCAAACCTCGCTCTGTCATGCTGTGCGCGCCATCTATCTGCTCTTTCCCGAAGCATTACCAGCCAGAGAAGAAAACTTTCATGCTAACAATTTTACGAACATATATTAATAGTTTTATTTTTCCGCGAGCTCTGCATAATTTTTAAAGTAACGTCTATTTCGTGTACAGTGATTTTGAGTACTAGTAATTTTTATTCGGCCGATAATCGTTCATCTACGTAAATTATACGCCATATAGTTCTCCCGAAAACAGATTTCCTTGTTTTCGTGTTAACGAAGAAAGTGGGACACACGTGAATAGTTTTTAAGCAATTCTAATATTATTCCACGTCACATAGGTATTTCCAAATTGAATATATTAGCTATAACGTCCAAAGTGTGATAATAGCTACAACTACCGTCTCGCAAATGTTAACCCTAATTCACTGTCTCGGGCAAATTAAAAAAGAGTTAACAAATATTAAATTTTTTGCATGGTTTTATGTTTCTTCTTTTATAACCTACTAATTTTTTTAGACAGATGTCGGTCTAAAATATCTTAAAATTTGTTTAGCATTACAGTACAATGGCAAGTGGATTAGCTGAAGTGTTGATAAAAAATACAGCCTCCACTTGACGCACCAGCTGATGGCGAAAAAATACATAAACGAAAAGTAAACATTGGCGCTACTTTCGTCGAACTGTCAGAATCTCGCCAACTTACATGAGACGACCCAACGCGCATGCGCGTATCGAATAGCTATATACAAACGCAAGGTACACAACATAGCACGTGGTTATATTTAAAACCGACAGAAAATCTGTTCATGTAATAAGCAAATTGAAAGAAACATTTCATATATATTTGTATTTCATTGTGAATATGTACATATATATTATTAATTAGTTTTACTTACATTTTGCCGTGAAAAATTTGATAGTGACAGAAATTGTATGATACAATTTTAAGAGTGTTTTCAAGTATTTCAGGTGAATTTTTGGCAAGTATTATTTTAATCAGTTATACTTATTTTGACGCGTTGAGGGTAATTGAATTATGTTCTTTAATCAAACCTTTATTAAGTGTATTTAATGTCTTTCTTAGCTCATTTTATTGTTTTTCCTACTTTTGTAAATTATTTTCATACGTAATAAAATTTTATTTTAGTCACGCCAAATAAGTATGACTTCTAACGCGCGTATATAAGTACACGCACCCATTTTTTTTCCTCTGGTATCAAGAGTTTATCATGCCGCACAAGGACCCCTGAAATGACTTAACGACTGCTATAAATCGATAACAACCGGGAACGAATATTTAACGTGCCCTTCGAAGCCCGAAAGCGCACAGATGTTATGCCGCTAAACGGTCATCCATTTAAATGTGTGCCGCTGGGAACGTTGCTTAATTTTGGTGATCGATTAAGATCCCTCAGCCAAGCGCAAAAAGTAGTACCTAGGTACACTTATTTCTAAAGCTACAACTTGATACACTCACGTTTTGATTTTCATACATCGACGCTGGAAAGCGGAAATGTGGTAACTACGTGATAGTTGCACAGATGCAATCCAAAAACAATACCCTACTTCTTGGCTATTGGGTAAAAAATATTTCCTTCCTTTGGGGTTGCCGTAATCAGTTAAAAACCTAGGCCAACATAGTATAATTTTATAATTCTGTTTTCACTTAAATAAATGAATTGTCTTTTCCCAATATTTATTAGTGTATCACTGTAAAACTCAATTGTACCCGGGCGAAGCCGGGCCGGTTCGCTAGTTTTGTATAAACCCTGCAGTGGTCTGAAGAAAATGAGCAAGAGTAAGGAACGTGGTTCCAAGCTGAAAGAGAAACGTAAATTTAACGCTTAGAAGATTCTCCTTAAGAATGTCGGGACACATCGTGAATAAGAGGCTCACAACAGTTCAGTGTTTTGGAAATAAATTTAAATACTACATATCAGTTGGTAACATACCAAGAAACCCTAAATAGGGCCGCCCGAGTCCCCAGGAAGAGCGACTAATTGTGCGACGAATAAAATCCTGTCGCCACACAAGCGCCTCTAAACTACGAACCGGAGTATAAAATGCTACCGTTAAGAAAATAAAAATAAAAAAGTGTTTTGAGAAAGCTTGCCGGGTGCTACGTCGGCACAGCTGTAATGGCGGCAAGGAAGACGCCAACTTCAATAATAAAAATCGTTTTGCAAGACTGTTCTTCGCTAAAGCGCACCTAAATAAGAACTAAGTCTTAGAACTATGTCATCTGTTCATATGAGACTAAAACAACCTTTTTAGCTCTGGTGTGTCCATAAGGTGAGGAGAAATGCTAACAATGTCGATGGTGTTCCCAACACCTTGACCACAGTTAAACGTGTGGCAGGTTCGGTTATGGTTTGGGAGTGTATGTCTGCAAAAGGGATCTGGAATATGTAATTTGTTGATGGCGCAATGATCAAGTTTGTGTATAATATTTTAAAGAATAATGTCGAACAAAGTACAGAAAATTACATATATTATCTCGTACATTTTTTTCAATATGAGAACGATCCTGGGCATACAGCTGGTCTTAATGAAGAATGGTTAATTTGCCACATTCCAAAACAATTGAAAATTCCTCCTTAGTCTCCCAATCTCAATCCCATTTAACATATATGGACATTTATTAAGTCTTGAGTACACAGCAAAAATGTATCTTCCAAGGAGTAGCTGAAAAAGAGATTACTAATGACTGCAGTATCAGTTGTGAAAGGCGTGAGAGACTAGTCAACTTCACGCAGCGCAGATGCCAAGCAGATATCAAAAGCCAAAGAGGGTACTTCACAGGATATTAGACGCCTGTTTTGTGGATATCATTCAGGATTGCGTCAACTGTATGGATAACAATGTGGCATATAAAATTGCAAGCTTCTTTATTTTCTTTTGTATTTTGTGTTACATTTCTGTAGAAATTCACTTGTTTATAATAAATAAAAGAAATTACCAAGCATGTTTTTTATTAAACGAAAGATTTAGAAAAATTAATTTTACTGTAGATTTTTTTTTTAAATCGAGATGTGTAGAAATGAAAGTGACAATCTGTAGGTGGTATGCCTAATGATCATAACAATGCCAGTTGGTACTCGGCGATGAAAAAGTGTTCGCAGTGGTGGGCATTGAAAGTAACGTTCACAATAATGACGAGCAACTCAAAATGTGAGTGTACGAAGACACTGTTTAACAGCTGGGTCGCGGTTTGATGTCGGGGCCCTGGCGTCAGTTACGCTGCAGAGTTCTCCTGGACTGCAACTATCGATTTACTCCGCCCTGTCAAATGCAGGAAACCCCTCATTCTCGCAGTATAATGCGTACTTTTTTATGGTTTCGATTTAAACTTATTTAAGAAAGACTTCCAGCTGCACATATGAAGCTGTTTCAAGCTAGGAATTTTGGTTTCCTATTTTCGCATTGCCAGGGAAAAAGCTTTTGAATGAAAAACGTAAACTAGCATAACGATCCATGCGTAATGCCGCAAACGATATTACTAACCTTCACTTACGAAAATATTATAATGTGATTTGGTAATTGGTCTTATTCCAATTACCTTGGTAAGGTGTATAGTTAAACTGAGTAGGAATGTAATAGTGGGGTGACTTTGGATATTTTCAAGTAATTTTTGTTTACAGATGTGACCGCTCTGAGTAAAAAATAAAATGCATGCTACCTGATCGTAATTATGGTGCAGCCACAACTGTGAGTTCGGTGTTGTTGTGACAGTAAGGCGCAATAATAAAAACACTCGACTGAACTGTTGATACAAAGCTGTGAGTAAATGGATGAGTCAGTTCAACAAAGCTACGGAACTTGTGTAAACTGTGACAATAACGCTAAGGCACATACTCACTCGACAGATTGTACGTGTGTAAGATGACATCGTGTTATTTACGATGAAATTAGAATAAAGGTTATAAGTATTCCCATTCTATATACATTAGTAAACTGGCTGCGTTAAGGAGGTTCTTTTTTTTTTTTTTGCATTTTCCGGTTCCGACCGATGAACTTCTGAAATTTTTGACTTCATAGTGGACTCGATAACTTTCTGTCCCCATTTTGAACGCTTTTGAGCGAATCGCTGTTTTTCTTTGAAATCCGACACTTGGTTCACCTGCTGGTTCTTCTAGCTAATTTTACTTAATTATTTATCAAAAGTTATAATTTAAATATGCGTGAACCGAACCGAATTTAAAGTTCCTGTATCTCGTTTCATTAATATGTCAGACTTTTCTTCAGAGTATTATTTCATATCACAACGAGAAATGATATTATGTTGTAAATCTAGAAAGGTATTTTAGTCTCTTGATTGCCTTTGCATGTGCTGTATTTCGCCGTCTACTATACAGCAACCACGGTCAGCTTTTCATGTCCCTCTTTTCCTCAATACACACAACGTAAAGACAGAACCTGCTATAAACATTAAATCATTGCGAATCTTAGTTCCAGTACTTGTTTGTTCGCGGCGAAATTAGCCGGGGTTATCGGACATATCGTTTATTCTTGCTCGTTCAGGGTGTTCAGCTTGTTCTGTTCGTTCGGAGTAAAATGCTCAAGTGAGTACCCACCCCTACGATTCCGTTTGCCGTACGCGATAAATTTCCATTGCTGGTCCATAGTGGGGAAAAAAAAAATAACAAAAATTATACATATTTAAATAAAATATAAGAAAAATATAATATCGCATTAATATTTCAATTTCAAACAAACGCAATAGGCGTATACCTTCTGCTCTGTAGGTGAAACTTCCACGCTTTCGTTTAAATCTGCCTGCTTATAGTTTTATGGCATTAATTCCGGTAAATAAACTTCCTCGCCCTTACATAAGTTAAAGTAATAATTAAGAACTGAACTTCAACACAACCTTTAGACTACATGACAAAAATAAGATTTTTAATGAAAATTAATATCAATTACAAAAATCTTATATCAATGTAAGTATATAACGTATAGTTAAAACACAGTTTATATTTAAAGTGAAACCGTTAAGAGACAACACAACAGTGAAACTGAATTTACTGAATGTGTCGTTCTTGTATAATTACNAAGTGAAACCGTTAAGAGACAACACAACAGTGAAACTGAATTTACTGAATGTGTCGTTCTTGTATAATTACAACAGGTTTTTTTTTTAATGTATGGAAGGGCAACACAAAAATCTATTTACTTTACCAATATAGAAAAAGAAAAATCAAATCTGAAAATTGTGACTCATTGTCAGAATGATAAATTTAGTGGTTTTAAAACTCATCTGGGAACCTTATTGCCTTGTAAATTCCTGTATTTCTAATATAAGAAAATTAATTTCCTCGCGTTAAATTTCGCAATAAAGCTTTCCGACCTATAATGAACGCATTTAATTGCCCTTCTTTAGAAAAATAGAAAACTCTACAGTTTTAAATTATGCTCACTACTGTAACTAACCAATGTAATTCCATTATGTGACGATAGCACGTGCCAAGACAGTTAAGATAACATCCGTCACGATCATTTTGCAAAAGATTCGATTATGTTACAAATATAACATAGCTAATGTGTACAATAATATGTATAAGGAACGTCTGGTGATCTAAGCTAGACGTGAGAAAATTTTAAGAAATTGTCTGGTGATAAACATTATTTTATTTGTTTAAATTTTACTCATGATTGACCTTTAAATTCCTTCAACCCTTCAAGTAATTAATTTATTTAGTAGTATATTTTTCTCCATTGATACTACGTACAGTAAATGGACCCCTATCATCCTTCCCAAAAAATCTATCTCTATAAGATTAAAACTTAGTGATATTGCGTGTATTAGCCCTATACTGGTTCCTTGGATGTGCTTCATCCTACATTTTTAACTGGCCACTTGCCGCTAGTTGATTATTATGATCCGTATTTTCACAAGCGATACGCTTTGCATCAAATCAACTAGTTCTTCGCATTAATTTATTATTTTATGCCAGACAACATTCTGTGTTCTCTTTTTATAACTTCTGCCACCATCAAGCATTCTGGACTGAAAATAAATTCAGGCACAGAAAATAAAATACTGAGTATTAATAACGCCTGCCTCTTGACGGGTTTGTACCCTGAATAAGATGTTGCTATGACATATACGAAGAGATTTTCATACAGTGGATCTGTTTTTTGCTGTACAGTAATTTGGGGTAACTTTGCACCAATTAAGGGTAACATTACACCACACACTTTCGTTTAAAACGAAGGATTTACAGCATTCAGCTTGATGTATACTTCGTTGTTAACTATTTCATTTGTAGGGAACATGGTAGTGTGAATGTTTTCTTCGAGCCTTCATTAAAAATATAATTAGGCAAATGGCACAAAGTTGCCCCAAATTATTGTACATGTTCATATTATTGTGTAATGCAATATTACTTAAGATTTAATCAACTGCATGGTTTCAACACACCGTTTTCTTTTCCTGTGTTTTAGACGGAGATGTTTGTGAAACTTGTCCTTGGCACTGCCCTTTGCTTCGCGCTAAGTCTCCCGCCTGCGCAAGGCTACAGGATACTTGGAGTGTTCCCGCACTTAGCAAAGAGTCACTTCGTCATGTCCGGAGTCATCATGCGGGAGCTGGCGGCGAGGGGACATGAAGTGGTTGTCATCAGTCCCTTCCCAGAAAAAATACCTCCCAACAACTACAAGGACATCGCTCTTAAAGAAGGCGATACTTTAGTTGATGCTTTCGATATCGGAAGTTTTAACGAAATGGGAATCGTGGCTTTGTATCGCCTGCTGTACAGTGTCGGAGTAGAGATGTGCGAGTACACGTATTCGTACCCGAAAGTACAGGATCTACTGAAATCCAACGAGAAGTTTGATCTCGTAGTGGTGGAGATATTCAATACAGACTGNCCCCGAAAGTACAGGATCTACTGAAATCCAACGAGAAGTTTGATCTCGTAGTGGTGGAGATATTCAATACAGACTGCTACCTCCCTTTCGCCCACAGGTTCAATGCCTCTGTCGTCGGCATCAGCTCTTCGGTGATGCTTCCTTGGGCAAACGAGAGGTTTGGAAACCCAGACAATCCCTCCTATATTCCCACGATCGTCACTGGGTACTCCGACAAGATGGCCTTCACTGAACGACTGGCAAATACTCTGATTCTGTGGTCGAGCAATCTCATGTACAAGTACTTTTACAACGCCAAGGCTAACGAGATTGTCCGACGACATCTTGGAGGGTCTGTTCCTACGGTTGAAGAACTGGCAAACAGAGTAAGTTTGTTCATCGTCAACTCGCATTTAGCCTTGCACCAGCCCAGACCTACCGTCCCAGCAGTTGTGGAAGTGGGCGGGATCCACGTGAAGAAACCGAAAAGAATACCACAGGCGAGTGAAACTATCTTCTTTTTGAAACAGTAATTTTTTCTGTCTATATCTTTGGACGCAATATATATTCTGTACATGGAGAACTGCACGTGTTGTAAACGATGTCAATACCCTTAAAGTCAACACTTTACAGTGTTCGGGGCTACGGTATTACAGCTTCCACTTAGTGTGTTTAGGATTATCGAGAATATGACGTTAAGAGATGGGTAACGGTCGACGAATATCACATGTTCCTTTACGCAGCACATGCAAAAATCTACAACTACATAATCGTGCAGCGTTATGCCGTGTCATTTTTAAGATATGACAATACAAAGGCGTTATTCATCGCTCTCAAGTAGTCAACAGCTCTCATTCTTACAACATTAGGAGTCCGCNATATGACAATACAAAGGCGTTATTCATCGCTCTCAAGTAGTCAACAGCTCTCATTCTTACAACATTAGGAGTCCGCCGTAGTTTAGTTAGACCCCTCGCCTCCCAACACAAAACTGGATTCGATTCCCGGTGGGGTCAATCCAAGATTGTTGCATATGGAAAACTTGGTTAACGTTGGCAGCTAGATTTCCTCTGTACACTGCCGTTTTACACAATAATTACAGTACGTCGCTGTACCGGCTCCGCCTCCTTTCATCCTCCTCTGCGCTAAACGCAGCTTTTAAGCGCCTCGTAGACCTTTCTCGTACACAAAACATCCTTTACTGTATTTACGAAAAAAAAAAAAAAAAAAGGAACTTCTGAGATAATTCTATAAATAAAAATCGGGCGTCTGACATGAAACACTGCCTGATATTTATTCACCACATAAATAAATAAAACAGTGCCTATGAACTTATAATTTGCAAGAAATGGTGCTGTCATTAATCTCAATTAATTCTTTGCGAGAAATTTTTCCTCAGGTGAAAAGTAAAAATTGCCCTTGAAGAATAGTATTTTTGTTGTTACCAAACGAAAAATAAAATAAACAGTGAGAGGGATTGAAACCCTGTTTTTGGCCAAATCGACAAATGGCTAACTAATTTCCTGAAAAAACACTAATATTGTCTTAGAACTTCGGTGTCAGTTGTGTGCTTCTGCAGTCCTGTATTTCGGTGAATTTGACCACCGTGCTCCGAAGATTATTTTAGGAAATTGAGAAGATAAGGGGCCGCTGTCGTGTAGTGGTCAGACTACTCTCCTCCCAAGACGAACCGGGTTCGATTCTCGGTNATATGACAATACAAAGGCGTTATTCATCGCTCTCAAGTAGTCAACAGCTCTCATTCTTACAACATTAGGAGTCCGCGTAGTTTAGTTAGACCCCTCGCCTCCCAACACAAAACTGGATTCGATTCCCGGTGGGGTTAATCCAAGATTGTTGCATATGGAAAACTTGGTTAACGTTGGCAGGTAGATTTCCTCTGTACACTGCCGTTTTACACAATAATTACAGTACGTCGCTGTACCGGCTCCGCCTCCTTTCATCCTCTGCCCTAAACGCAGCTTTTAAGCGCCTCATAGACCTTTCTCGTACACAAAACATCCGTTTACTGTATTTACGAAAAAAAAAAAAAAAAAGGAACTTCTGAGATAATTCTATAAATAAAAATCAGGCGTCTGACATGAAACACTGCCTGATATTTATTCACCACATAAATAAATAAAACAGTGCTTATGAAANTGCCTGATATTTATTCACCACATAAATAAATAAAACAGTGCCTATGAACTTATAATTTGCAAGAAATGGTGCTGTCATTAATCTCAATTAATTCTTTGCGAGAAATTTTTCCTCAGGTGAAAAGTAAAAATTGCCCTTGAAGAATAGTATTTTTGTTGTTACCAAACGAAAAATAAAATAAACAGTGAGAGGGATTGAAACCCTGTTTTTGGCCAAATCGACAAATGGCTAACTAATTTCCTGAAAAAACACTAATATTGTCTTAGAACTTCGGTGTCAGTTGTGTGCTTCTGCAGTCCTGTATTTCGGTGGATTTGACCACCGTGCTCCGAAGATTATTTTAGGAAATTGAGAAGATAAGGGGCCGCTGTCGTGTAGTGGTCAGACTACTCTCCTCCCAAGACGAACCGGGTTCGATTCTCGGTGGGGTCGCTCCCAGGATTTTCGCGCGTGGGAATCTTGCCGGATGATGCCGCTGATTGGCGGGTTTTCTCGGGGATCTCCCGTTTCCTCCGCCCTTCCATTTCGGTACTGCTCCACACTCACCTTGTTTCACCTTCTTCGGCTCTCATGACCCCTATGATAAGAACCGCTCAAACCACTGCAGGAGATAATTTCACTGCCTGCGCGTTAGCTCTTTCAATGGCTGCTGTACACATTATCATTACCTATCTGTGTTGTCCGGGGAACAGAAAGTTTCATCAGTGTTAAGTACGGCCTTAAGGGCTACAGAAAGGTCACGCAATGCCCGAATTCCCATAACATAAAATCAAGAACATTATTTAAATTACTTAATTTGTTTTGTTGGTATTATATTTATTAACAAGTTTGAATTCTAGTAACTATCATATAAGCAACAGTTAATAATCAGTCTATAGATTTCAATTTAATATTTGCCCATTTTTTTGCAGAATATTAGGGATATAAACTTCAAAATCAGTAGACATGCCGAAAGTGTTAAAATGAGGAAAATTTTACCTACAGTTATTTTATATTAAAATTGATTTATTGCGAAGGAAATTATTTTTTTATTTTATAGCAGGAGCTTCCAAGAAGATGAAATTAATTTAAATTTAAGAAGGTTGTTACGTTTTTATTTTGTTATTTTAAACTTTTTCATTACAAAAATTTATACATTTCAAATAAAAATGTTTTTCCATATGTAATAATTTTGTGGTTTCTATACATAATTATTAGAGAAAAAGTCGACGATATTTATTTGAAAATTATACATTTATAGACTTTTGCGGTATCGTATGGTTTTGATTATTCAAATATATTGCCAATAAAACCAAACCCACATAAATGTATTAAATAGTTAAAAAAAAAAATTTATATTACGGAGATGTATGCACGAAGAGACCTTTCCGTAACCCTTAACGAAAAGAAGCTCCCACCTTGTACGATATTTATTGCACTCGCAATTAAATCAATTCGTTAGGAGTTCANGCCCTTAACGAAAAGAAGCTCCCACCTTGTACGATATTTATTGCACTCGCAATTAAATCAATTCGTTAGGAGTTCAGTTCCCACGAGGGCGCACCCAACTCACTTGCTGCACTAAAATTTTACGTCTCTAATTTCACCACTATGGCTGCTCAGTTTATTCTCAGCTTGCTTAGAGTTGTTATAACACATGTTTATCTTAATATTCACTTGTGCTATACGTAAGTAATAATTAGGGAGAGGGGGTTACTTTGCGTTACCTGGAATGTTAAACCTTGTGTTTTGGACGTAGTTTTCAAGAAAAGTCTGTCGGCTAGACCTGCGAGATTATTTTTTCTCCACTTAGTATATTATCTGATATTGATCCAAGGAAGAGCAGAAAATATGCAATCAAGAGATGCACAAGCTTATTTTTCGAGGCATATTTTTTTTCGTTAAACAGCTATTCTTTTTTTCTTTAACAGTTGCTGTGAAAGCAACTGACTTACACATGCATCGCCTCGCAAGCCGGCTTGTGAGTANTTCTTTTTTTCTTTAACAGTTGCTGTGAAAGCAACTGACTTACACATGCATCGCCTCGCAAGCCGGCTTGTGAGTAGGCTTGTAAGCCAGCTGTATATGGACGCACTTTTACGTCCATTCTACACGTTAAGTTAAAAAAACTGCGGTTTCGCTGCTATACTCTATTCGCGGTTCCTTCACACATTTAGACTTTGAGGTATTAGGTTGTTTTCTAAATATGCCATGTATCACAAGCGTTTTATACTTGTGTTTACACAAAAGTATCTTATTTTTGGTTGAATTGAACTT
This sequence comes from Clitarchus hookeri, assembly GCA_002778355.1. Taxonomy (NCBI): domain Eukaryota; kingdom Metazoa; phylum Arthropoda; class Insecta; order Phasmatodea; family Phasmatidae; genus Clitarchus; species Clitarchus hookeri. The sequence continues at coordinate 677,768 of NQII01000180.1, read as the reverse complement.
TTCCTTATAGTCTATCTGTAAATTATAATATTCAATTTATAATTTATATGAATAAAACAAGAAAGGAAATAGGTGTGTAGGTAAATACCCAGTAAAAAATCATTCTTATGCAAAATATCATTAAGCTGAGTGCGCAAGAATGCGGTGCGTTGTCCTTCCCGTGTAATTTTCTTGACTTCGTTCAGCTTTGTTTGCATCAGGCGGAGGAATATCCCGAAAGTAGAACTTCATCAGGGCTTCAACCGCGAACGGACTATAGCAGCCTCCCCATCAAACAGGACCCATTCACTAATATGNAAGCTTGTAAGCCAGCTGTATATGGACGCACTTTTACGTCCATTCTACACGTTAAGTTAAAAAAACTGCGGTTTCGCTGCTATACTCTATTCGCGGTTCCTTCACACATTTAGACTTTGAGGTATTAGGTGGTTTTCTAAATGTGCCATGTATCACAAGCGTTTTATACTTGTGTTTACACAAAAGTATCTTATTTTTGGTTGAATTGAACTTTTCCTTATAGTCTATCTGTAAATTATAATATTCAATTTATAATTTATATGAATAAAACAAGAAAGGAAATAGGTGTGTAGGTAAATACCCAGTAAAAAATCATTCTTATGCAAAATATCATTAAGCTGAGTGCGCAAGAATGCGGTGCGTTGTCCTTCCCGTGTAATTTTCTTGACTTCGTTCAGCTTTGTTTGCATCAGGCGGAGGAATATCCCGAAAGTAGAACTTCATCAGGGCTTCAACCGCGAACGGACTATAGCAGCCTCCCCATCAAACAGGACCCATTCACTAATATGTCCGGACCGGGCGTTTTTCTTGCAACAGGCGTGCAGACAGGTAGCGGTAGAAACTCCAGTCAACCTGCACGGCGCGGCAGAAGGGAGTTCAACCGCATAAACGTCACGAGCTTATTGTTGGGTCCACTTCATTTTTTTTTTGCCACGTTGCTGTAACTCAAAAAATTTGAAATTGAGAGCTTAATTTGTGAAGTAGAGACAATCTCTGTTTAAGTTTTTAGTATAATGAGTACAGTAGTAAGAAAATGATGGAGAAGTTCTGGGCAGAGGTTGGCGAAGCAGCGAACGAAGACAGGCACACTGTTTCGACTGCGTTAAAAGATTTCATGAATTTCCTGCAACAAAATTAATCCCGAAACACACAAAATCTGTACTACGTCAATTTGTAAGTTGAACGACGCTGAGTCACCTTTCAACATCCTAGGGGAATATTATCTGTAAAATCATCTTTTCCTCGTATACTAGGATCTCGNATTTGAAATTGAGAGCTTAATTTGTGAAGTAGAGAGTAGAGACAATCTCTGTTTAAGTTTTTAGTACAATGAGTACAGTAGCAAGAAAATGATGGAGAAGTTCTGGGCAGAGGTTGGCGAAGCAGCGAACGAAGATAGGCACACTGTTTCGACTGCGTTAAAAGATTTCATGAATTTCCTTCAACAAAATTAATCCCGAAACACACAAAATCTGTACTACGTCAATTTGTAAGGTGAAGGACGCTGAGTCACCTTTCAACATCCTAGGGGAATATTATCTGTAAAATCATCTTTTCCTCGTATACTAGGATCTCATTAAATGTTCTGGGAATACATTTTCTCAGGAAAGACATAAAACAATCATCTACAGCCGCAATATTTTTACTTTCTTCCAATTAAATGTTTTTACACAGAAAAAAATACCGTAATCCTGGGATACTTTGCTGTGGTAACTTTGAACCACTCAAAATGTTTGTTTTTCTGCCATTAGGTTAAGGGTTAGCAAACGTACCTGGGTAGATAACCTTAAAAAATTTTAATACGTATCTACAGTTTTCCGTTTCTTCCCCATACTGCACCAAAACCAAACATTTTTTGTGGTACAAAGTTACCCCAGTAGGTGCAAAGTTACTGTAGTGAAATTGGTTTGAAAAAAAAATTGTATTTTTCTTCTTGGAGGAAATTACAAAGCGGCATCTGTAATTTTTTTCGTTGGCGTACATCGTATGCAACAATATTATACTGTTATATATCTCATTTGCGAGAAATTAAGCTTCATGGTAATGNCTTACCTGGGTAGATAACCTTAAAAAAATTTTATACGTATCTACAGTTTTCCGTTTCTTCCCCATACTGCACCAAAACCAAACATTTTGTGTGGTACAAAGTTACCCCAGTAGGTGCAAAGTTACTGTAGTGAAATTGGTTTGAAAAAAAAATTGTATTTTTCTTCTTGGAGGAAATTACAAAGCGGTATCTGTAATTTTTTTTCCGTTGGCGTACATCGTATGCAACAATATTATACTGTTATATATCTCATTTGCGAGAAATTAAGCTTCATGGTAATGTATATCACGTTCTTGGGAAGGCCTTTGCAATGCTCCCTTATAGCCAGACGTGATGTTGAGGCATTTAAATTGTTTATTGGGTATTGCCCTTAACCGTTAATATGGTTGCCGGCAGCGAAACCGATAGCTCGTGAAAGTTACGGGTTAGACTGCACGGCAGCGCTACCAGCATACGGTAGCGATTACAGATATATCTTGTGTCAGGAGAGAAAACTAGTTCCCAAAAAAAAAAAAAAACAGAAACATTACAATAATTTTGTGTTCTTCAGATTCACTGATTGTACTCGTTATAAATGTAGTGAAAATTTAGTTACTTTTGGGTAGTGTTAGTCTTATCTTTCTAACTGGTAATGTTTGTTTGGCATGTTTACGTAGGAATTCGAGAAGTTCCTGAATGAGTCCAGACATGGAGTGATTTATTTTAGTCTGGGTTCTACCGTCCGCTCAAGCTCGTTTCCTGAAGAAATGCGCAAAGGATTTCTGGAGGCATTCTCTGAGATGCCTCAGCGAGTTTTGTGGAAGTACGAGTCTGGAACCATGCCTGATCAGCCTAGTAACGTGATGATATCTAAGTGGATGCCTCAGGTGGAAATTTTAAGTATGTAATTTTCATTGATATATTTATTTTTATACATTTGATCTATTTTAAGTTATATATTTGCATGATGGACCACTCCAACATTTCACAATATTCATAAATTTATTTTGTAATACAATCAAAATGATGACCGTTTCTAGCTATGTTAGTCGATATTTTTTCTCTGTGCTGTCTTATATTCAGAGTGATTAAAAATTTTTAAATATTCTCCTAATTTAAAAGTAAGCTTGAAGATATTTGGTAGCAAACGGCTCGTTATGAAATTTAGCTCATTCTTTGTCGATATTTATGAGATTAGTGCAATTTTCTTCATAGTTAGTTACATGTGGAAATGGAACTAGTCTCACGGTAACCCAGTCGCGTATCCCTTTGTCACAAGCCTCAAAAGAACGTAAAAACACTCTTAATCGTTTTGAGACATTTTTCCCACCTTACTTTGTTTTGCGTCATTTGAATCGCTTTGACGCAATATAAATAATAAAATATTTCCCGAAAGAGAAAAGTATTAACTTTTATATAAACCATCAAAATAGTTGCAGTAGCAATTATTAAATCGTAAATTAATAAATTCATGCCGTAGTTTCAAGTTAGTTGTTATATACTAATATTTTTAACTTGCTAAAGTACGATTTTACTTACTTTAACAACAATGTTTAAACAACTATGTTGAAAACAGTTACAAAAATATAAGCCTTTAACTAAAATGACATAAATCAGTGAACTGTGAAATTACACATACTAAAAATTTAAAAAGAAAATAGTTAAAATATTACTGCGAGTAGTTTGACAATTATTATTTTTATTTTTTTTTTCACGGGATTTCTTTCTTAAGCATACAAAGAAAATGACAATGTAGTTTCTGTTTTGCTACTTGCGTTTTGAATGCACAGATAACCAACCAGTTAATCATATACTGAAGCTACATGCACAAAAATTAATAACTTTGTGATGTCCCTTCTCTAATGACACGGAGCAAAGTGAGCTTACGCTGAACTTGCAAAAAAAAATAATATTAATACGTGTAATATGTAAAACACCTATAATACAACTACTATTGATAAATTTCTAAGTCCATAACCTTGAAAAATCTAACATCCTGTGGAAGCAGTGTATCAAAAATAGAAATGTACATAGAGGCACGCTTATACATGGGAAACACGTTAACGCGGGTGGCGTATGTAATATTAGTACGCCGCCCGGCCGCATCCATTACACTTCGAGGTTATATCACCCACCTCGCAACTTCAGAAATTCATAACTATTGAACTATTGGACTTATTTACAAAATGCAAACACCATTATGTTGCAAATTCATGGCAAAACACGCACATAACAAAAATATATCTCTTAAATCACAAATTGTCTCATCAAAATTTAGAATATGAGAATCAAGTCTCGTGAATTGAAGATTCTAAAAATAGATAACACATAATCATCGCTTCTATTTCTCTCAAACTGCACCATGCTGGTGCAGGAATGATGTGGAAAATGAGTTATCTCGCCCCCTTTCCCCTTGTACAAAATATGTTGTATATGTGTATGTATGTGTTTATGTAAATGTAAATGTGTATTATGTTGGATGAATTTCCTAAGGAAGGTCACTAACCATTCGCTATTAACATCATCTTTTTTGCAGGCAAAATAGCTATCTACTTCCAGTTTATTTATAAATATTAAAACCATTAATGGACACCTAGTTGTGAGATGAAACACCTTCATGTTAAACAACATTTCAGCATGTCCAAGTACAAGCATTTTATCAGTAGTACCAACCAATTTGCGATAAAGCCAAATTTGATCTCCAATCTCGAACTTGATCTTCTTCCGAGAAAAGAGCACAGGTGTAGAGTACATACTAATTACAGCAGTCTGATTAGCAACACCTTCATGTACAGGAATAGTCTTCCAACAAATTATGTCTCGCGGATCCACTTCAGATAAATTCGTAAATGTCGGATCTTTTGCATTATGGCATTTACGAAAGAAACGAATTTCCAAATGTCCACTACCGGCTTTAGCAGTTATACATGCACATCGCATTTGCACACACTACTATTAAATTTGACTATAACAAATTAGTTCCTTTACCACGAACTTAAATAAATAGATCGTATTTTGAAGCTTAATGATGCCGAGTGCTTGAGTGAGTGAAAGTGAAGAGATTTGGGTGGCTCTTAACATTGAGGTCTTAAGAGCCGATGAGCGTGAAGTGAGGTAAGGATGGAGCAGCATGGGAATGTAATGATGGGAAAAGGGAGATCCCCGAAAAAATCCGCCGACCAGTGGCATCGTCCGTCATGATTCCCTTATTATGATGAAACCATGAATTAATTCTACTCACAATTAAGTTCTAAGAATTTCGCACTGATGCTCACTACTCAACTATACATAACGTCTGCCCCCCTAGGGTAAAATGTGTTTCGAACCACTTTGTTGACGACCCGATGCTCATAAATTCCGAGTATAGCCAAAGCTAAGCTTGAAGTACGACCGTTTCCATCCTCCTTGCCACATGAGCGTTGACGCCGTAAGGGATGCGCCTACTTGGCGCTTCATCTGCGTTGCAGTGTGTTTGAAATACATATTTTTCCACGAAACCATTAAACTTACGTCCAATAAGCTAGGGGCCACGGTGATTGAGTTGTTAGACTGCTCGCCTCCCACAAAGTCGAATCGGGTTCAATCCCTGGCTGGTTCACTCCTGATTTTCGCAAGTGGGGATCGTGCCGGACGATGCCGTTGGTCGGCGGGTTTTCTCGGAGATATCCCGTTTCCCCGCCCTTTCATTCCGGTGTTTCTCACTACTCACCTCCCTTCACCCTCATCGGCTCTCAAGACCTCGATGTTAAGAGCCGCCCAAATCTCTCCACTCACTCACTCCAATGAACTGATCAATGGAAAAGAGGAAACACTTCGGAATAGTAATGTTGAGTGCTTTTAACAATTCAAGCACATTAGAAACACCATTTAACAGCACTTCAATATAGCTAAGAACGAAGTTTTCAAAGCGTTGTATCTCAAAATAAACGTGCCATTTACATACAAAAGAACTTGAAGGCCCTGCATTGAACCTTACTACATACACACTTCCCATCAATAAAATAATAGTATCACATTTCATGTTCAGACGCAATTAAGGGAGGAGCACTAGTATCCGTGCACAAATCCCCCCTGCCCCCTTCCGAAGCCCAATATTATGTCTAGGTATCATCACAAGTATGAAAAACATTAGCTACGAACAACATTCTCAGTATTACGTTTTCTTTTCTGTAAATTTATTGACAACTGTTCACACATGTCACAGAGTTTGTAAGACTACCCGCAGTGACATATGACATAAGCGCAGTTAGAAGTAATTGCCATAAAGGTTTTTTTATAGAATTGTTTGACACCGAAACATAATTTAAGTTTCCACATATGTATTTCACATGGAAAAAAAACACAAGGAGTTTTAACAAGCTGGCTGAATACTAATTGTGATATCTATTTAATTTTAATCAGTTTGTGTAAATACAGTACACCATGGCGTATTAAATAAACAACAATAAATTTTAATTCCTAATATAACATTATAAATAAGTATATAAAAAATTAGTAATGTACGGGGGGAAGTGTGTGCCCTCCATAAAACGTATGTTGTTGCGCCAATAGTACAACGAGAACATTGCACGCCACGTTAGAGCCTTCAGTTTGTTTAGTGGTGCTGGCGCATTTGATGCGCGTGGCAGTGCAGCTCTTATCGCTCCCGCGCTTGTCGGTCTAGGAGGTGGGCGTACCGGCTCCGGAGTGCCGTGCGAGTGTCCTAGCTGTTGTCGGCCTCTCGGGACTCCCAGTTTGGGAGGAGGCGCAGCAGTTGGCTTCGGGCCCCGGCAGACTGCTGCCACGCGGCGAGGGGACCCTCGCTGGCGAAGGTGCAGGCAGCCTGGCGCTGCGTGGTGGCGGCGCACGGTGGTCCGGAATGTAGTTGTCCGCACCAACATTACCCGAAATCGAACATTCTCCCACAAAGTGGGCAGATTTTGTTCTCCTGCATACAGTATACTCTACATTTCCGCAAAATTTTAACCAGATCGGTCCATTATTCTGTCTTCCACGAGTTCCTCAACTTGCAGAAGTGCAGTGAAAGTTGGGTTCTCTCATTTACGGGGGGAGAGGGGGAGCGCGCGCGTGCCAAGTTCCGCTTCGCATATTCAAGTTTCTTCCTCTGATGAAAAAAAAAGTCACTAGGACCAACGCACCCTAATTTGCGCCGATATTTTTAACTGTAACAATGATATATGTTTCCTTCAGTGCTACCTAAATATTTAAGTATAACAATAAGCAACGTTTAATTTACATATAACGTACCAAAAAACTAGGTTAAAATTATATTTTAACTGTGAACTATTTCTTACTAGTCGTTGCTAACACATCGCTGCACTCGCTGTTTTTAATTTGTATTTAAAACGAAGTAAATATTGCAAGCTATAGAAGGTACTAAGTTAAAGTTTCATTTATTCAAGAATACAATACTTTAAAGTTAATCAAAGTGTTATATATTTGTGTTGTACAAGTTATTTAAAACACAGGTTGCCATGTTACTTCTTGGGTGATTTTTCAAAGGTTCGTTTCAAAACATCAGAAGAATCCGTGAATGGACTATACCGGGTGAGGCACATGAGAAACACCCGCCAATTTCAGTGATAGAAGAAATGTTTCAGACTAAAGTCACTTGGGTCTGAGGCGCTAATAACTTTATAGTGATAATTTCCCCGTACGTGGAAGGATAAAGAAGATACATAAGTCAACTCCGTTACTTTAAATGGAATGATAATTTCTATTAACACCCCTCGACAGTGCGTATGCAGAAGTAATAAATGCGATGACATTTGCCGGTCATTCTAGATCGCTGAAGGTCAATGACGAAGCAAGCTGCGCCGTCGTATGGAACAATTGGCCATTAGTCTGTGCTATGATGTTGTAGCGATCAGACAACTTCTTCGTGGCATTATTCGGACTTGCACAATGTACACGGCAGCCGAAAGAGTTGCTAGGGTGAGGGAAATGCAACTAACATCGTAGGCGCGGTACCACTCAATCCACATGTCAGCACGAGGCAGCTTGAACGTGAGAGTGGGATCAGTTAACGGAGTATTCTGCGAATAGTACATAGAAACAAATTGCATCCTTTCCACATTTAACTTCATTAACAGCTACATGGAAATTGCTTTCGGCTTCGGGTACAGTTCTCCAAATGGTAACATTGAGGCGTGCCATCATTCAGCCTACGTGAGTGCAAGTGCGTGAAGTTTGCAAGGTTGCAGTTTCTGCTGCTTCTGTCGGCGGCCGAAAGTATTGGGTCAAGCGCTCGCAACATTCCCTTCCCAGCCGACCACAGGTGGCATCCATGTCAGAGCGTCTGGTTAGCAGCTCTAACATTCTCCTGAAGTTCAATTATAGTATTGCCTGCGTATATTTTCAAAAGACAGCTACCTTTTGTACTGTGTCGAAACAGCCTAATATGAAATTATAAATAATTCCCGATATATGTAGTCCATAGTCATTCCAAACATCACGTTCGTGCTGACAACTTTCAAATGTATATGTCGTCTAAATGAATTTCCAGGATAACATTCTTCGATAAAATGAATGAAGAGCTAAGAAACCTTCGAGCATGGGCGGTGATTAACGTGATGGTTTTGAATCCGCTCAACACACCAAATGCTAATCGGAACTGCGCGGCTTTTTTAAATTGCGTGGAAGTTTTCGCACACAGGATTGTAAATGAACCAAACCAAGGAAATAAAAAAAAATTAGGACTATTCTGGATGAGTTACAGTACACAATCGGATAAGTTTCGCATGTGGAAAATTTGTGCTGCAATTCACTTCTTGCTCGTTACTACTCTGGCTGGAATTAATAGTCGAAGGCTTTTTTTTGGCAAATAAGTCATACTTCATGAAGTAATGCTTCTTCTTTAAGCATTACTTATTTGAGCAATGAATTCAACTGAATTTTTATTCACTGGCACCGTATACGATGGAATATAGTCTGATCTATGCGCAAAATAATTGCGTGCATTTTATTTTCAACGTTAAATGTCGCGAACAGATCATCAAATCCCAAACTGAACTCTCCTGGCTGAAACTTTATTCACTCCCTCGTACTTTTGCACGTAACTATGGCGTAATAAATCTTCGATCGCTTCCGTACACTCGCTTCTTTACTTACCAAAGGTTCTCATTCACAGTTTAAATATATATATATATACACGACTTGTTTCTAAATATGCGGCAGGTAATCGGGGAGTGGGATCGTACGCACCAAAACAACGCAAAATGTCCCTATTAATATGTCCTAAAGGTGATAGTTTTCAAGTTGCAGGCCCTGCAGTGTTTTACTGGAGGTATTCGTAATATTCTTCCTAACCCGTTACAGTTCGATTAGCTTTAGCAATTTTCGTGTACCAGCAGTGATACTTCACTCTACAAGAAGTTCTCAAATGTCGACATTGTGCCTGAATGCACGCCTGAAGACGCTGCGTCATTGATTTGAAAGATTCAACTACTCTAAGGGTTGCACATATCTACTGACAACCTCGTTCCACTCGCTGGCGAAGCACTGCTATGGCCGGAACTATAGTTGCATAAACAATGGCCGTGAGATGCCCCACAGGTAATAGTCCAGTGGATTGAGACTCGGGGAGCGTGCAGGCCTGCGGATTTTTCCTTCACGGCCTATCCACCTGTGTGAGACAGGTAATAACACTCGCACAATTCCATCTGATTACATTAACAAGCACGCCTCGTAGAAGATCGACTATTACCAATGCGTGCTGTACTTGTACAATGTTGGAAGGTCTGTAACTCGGAAACTATCGGCTTTAGGACATATATTCACAGGGACACTCTGTGTTGGTTGTTTTGGGGCGTACTATCTACTCCCCGATTACTTCCCACACATTTGGGGAAATTCTGTAGCCTATGTACATAAGTAAATCTAAATATATGCCAGGTTCAATCGTGGTTAAAAATTTCCGCTGCTGAAATGATTTGGAAGATGAACATATAAGATATTAACAGTCTTAAAAGAGCTATTATTAAAAAAAAAAAACAACCAATTCTGATGAAATGCACTAGGGTGAACCAGTGTGTGAGTGTGTTCCGTTTGTTGCCCCTCCCCCCTCCTTTTTTTTGTGATACATGTTTGCGGACATGCACTGTTGCTTGTTTCCATCCTGTTTTTGGCATTTAATAAAATTTACGACATATAGCCTCTATATAAAATTATAATACATATATTATGTATTTTTAAAGCTAACTTTACTAACTCAGTAAACAAATTTTACAGTGGTGATGATTTCAGTAATAGTTATGCTATTATGTTGGTTGATCTTATTGATTTACTATTATAAGTGTATATAATATACTGATAATTTTCACTATTACTGAAATCATCACCACTGTAAATATTAATTGCATTATTGTTAGTACCTTAGCTATAGAAGTCTCTTCTTTTACTTATGGTAAAGCTGTTGTTCACATGCAGAATGACTAATTTTATCAAGGTATTTATTAAATGCATTTGTCATTATGTTCTTTTGCGTTAACTTCGCTATAATAATAGAGATAAAAATTAAATATATATTTTAATGGCAAAAAAATGTGGTGAGGTGAGATAGAATTCTTAAAACGGACCTGCCTAGAGTTTATCTATGACAAGTGATGATCAAATGCTCCGACATATTTTGTGGTTTTATGTTCTTCGCCCCAAACATTGTTGTGTGGTTTATATGTATATATATATATATATATTTATTTATTTATTTATAAACTACGATGCCAGTCGTCTCGAGTCTTCAATAGTGAAACTAGTATTATGTATACGTATATGAATACACGTATAAATAAATATATCGTTGCCATCCTTCGACGTATAAAACAAGAATTTGGCGATATAACTAGTGAGTCAATTTTCCTCCACATGGCTGTAAATAATTTTAATGATTTTTTTAAGAGCTCAGATGGTAGGACATATGTATCATTAGAGATGGAACCAGAAACATATGCAACACTGGTGAGACAGTTACAATACATGCGTGTCTTACCCGGGACTTGAACCCAGAACTCCTGGGACCGTAAGTTGGCAAATTCAACAGACCGCATAACGAGGACTGTAATCTGTCTAATGTTTCAGGAGGAATCCGTTGATTGTTTCCTAAGATATTGCTTAAAAATTTTATTTTCTTCTTGTGGCACTATCTTACTAAATTATGCACAAATGATACTCTGTGTAGACAATTTGATGATTGAAATAGATACTGCCAGCACACAATCTAAGTTTAAATTTGTTACATGACTTCGTCGATATAGCATACTAAGCTAAAATATTTTTAATGGCAGCCATTTTGAACATAAGTGTCTGACTTACTGAAAACATACAATTTTACATTACTTATTGTTGTATTACATGTTTGCGAATTGGGTAGGAACAGTTTCTTTTTCTACATATGACATATAAACTATATTTTCATAGTGATTCTATTTTATAAAAGAGTACACAAAAGTGCTTATGTATTGGCAATTTGATGCTTGCAGTTTATATTTTCAGATTACCAAGTTTGGTGGAAATTGGTCCAACAGTATGCTAGATATAAAAAATTAAGTTACATCAGTTTTATAACCACCATTTTGAAAATAAGATCCTTATACGTTTAAATCGCTTATGTTTACATAGCCTACCAAAGTATTACTTATGTTCCACATTTGATGGAATTCGGTTGAGTAGTTTCCGAGATATGAATTAAAAGCTTAATTATTTCATGTTGTGCTATCTTCCAAAATGATGGTCGGGTAACGATATATACCTTTCTAACTTCAGTGCTTACATAATGCACTTTTAAAACCCCAAGTTTGGTTTAAATCGGTTAAATGGTTGCTTAGATATGGCATACCACCCAAGTCACTTAATGATCGCCATTTCGAAAATAAGCACCCGGTGTGGTCGAGAACTATAAGATGTGGGTGTCCTTACTGAATATTATTCTTTCTCTCTCTCTCTTTCTTTTTCTTTCTCTTTCTCTCTCTTTCTTTTTCTTTCTCTCTTTTTCTTTCTCTCTTTTTCTTTCTCTCTTTTTCTTTCTCTCTTTTTCTTTCTCTCTTTTTCTTTCTCTCTTTTTCTTTCTCTCTTTTTCTTTCTCTCTTTTTCTTTCTCTCTTTTTCTTTCTCTCTTTTTCTTTCTCTCTTTTTCTTTCTCTCTTTTTCTTTCTCTCTTTTTCTTTCTCTCTTTTTCTTTCTCTCTTTTTCTTTCTCTCTTTTTCTTTCTCTCTTTTTCTTTCTCTCTTTTTCTTTCTCTCTTTTTCTTTCTCTCTTTTTCTTTCTCTCTTTTTCTTTCTCTCTTTTTCTTTCTCTCTTTTTCTTTCTCTCTTTTTCTTTCTCTCTTTTTCTTTCTCTCTTTTTCTTTCTCTCTTTTTCTTTCTCTCTTTTTCTTTCTCTCTTTTTCTTTCTCTCTTTTTCTTTCTCTCTTTTTCTTTCTCTCTTTTTCTTTCTCTCTTTTTCTTTCTCTCTTTTTCTTTCTCTCTTTTTCTTTCTCTCTTTTTCTTTCTCTCTTTTTCTTTCTCTCTTTTTCTTTCTCTCTTTTTCTTTCTCTCTTTTTCTTTCTCTCTTTTTCTTTCTCTCTTTTTCTTTCTCTCTTTTTCTTTCTCTCTTTTTCTTTCTCTCTTTTTCTTTCTCTCTTTTTCTTTCTCTCTTTTTCTTTCTCTCTTTTTCTTTCTCTCTTTTTCTTTCTCTCTTTTTCTTTCTCTCTTTCTCTTTCTCTCTCTTTCTCTTTCTCTCTCTCTGGCACAGTATCCCATGGTCGCAGTATTTCTTGGCGTAACTGGGCGATGGTCGTTGCTAGGGCTGGGCTGGATGTCAGGCCTCGTTCCATGACATACCACACATGCTCTATGGAGCTGAGGTCTGGAGATCTTGCGGCCTAGGGTAGTATACGTACACTGTGAAGATCATACTGTTTTGCGCTAACGACTTGGGGGCACGTGTTATTGTGCTGGAAAATTGGTTTCTGCAGTGTGCCGAGATGGATTGACAATGTCACAGACATATGACGCACTCGTCATGCTGCCCTGAATCAATACTAGAGGCGATCGGGGTGTACAGCTTATGGCCCCTCATACCATAATCCCAAGTGTGGGCCCGGTAGGGCGAGTGTGAATACACGACGGAATGTTCCATTCACCCGCACGTTTACGAACGTGAACACGGCCATCACTTTGTCCAAGGCAGAAACGACTATAGTCACTGAAAACCACTGGTCTCCATTTGCCTCTCCAACACACTATCGACACACCGTAGACATTCACAATGCTGAGTAGGTGTCATGGTTAAACATGCCAGATCAACATGACAATGCAAACCTACCACCAATAGTAGACTGTTTATAGTTCGTGCAGACATTGGCTCTGACTGCACCAATTGACACCAATTGAACAGTCTAGTGACTTCGAGCGTGGCCGTAAAGTGGGAATCCGAGGGGATGGTTGGACTTCCCACAGAACAGCCACTCGTATGATATGCGATCAGCAATCCATAATGGGCGACAGGAAAGTTCCCACAGCCACCTAGCTCCACCAGAGCCATTTCGCTTCACTGATGAGCACCTGGATATAACTATCGTTTGTGCCGCTCTGTCTGAAGATCGTTCTATCCAGGCGCTCATCAGTGCAGCAAGACAGCTCTGGTGGGGTTAAGTGGCTGTGGTAACCATCTTGTCGCCTATCTTCTCCACAACCTATGGATCGCTGATGACATGTCATGTCAGTGGCTGTTCTGCAACGTCCAGTCACCCTCTTGGAGTCCCACTATACAGCCATTATCAAAGTTACTAGGCGGTTTAATTGGTGTTCGCCATCAACTTCCAGTCATTGCAGACAACCACCGTGATACGCAATATAATCGCACAGTCAACTGTACTCGTTGTGTTGTCGGACGACCTGCGGTAAGACACTTGGTCTGACGGCTGCAGACCGTTTCAGGTGAGTGGTGCTCTTCCACTTGCCATCAGAAAGCCCTCTTCACACGAACAGTTTGTGCTGTAAAATCCGTTTGACGTGAACTGTGTTTACCAGGTGTTTTTCAATGCATTTCCACCAGTGTATATACACTGGAGAGCCAAAAAAACTAGTATAAGTGTGCGTATGCAAATAACAGATATGGAAACAATCAGAGTAACGCGATGCGGTCGGCAGCGCCTATATAAACAACAAGCGTCTGGCAAAGTTGCTAGATCTGTAACTGCTGCTACAATGGCAGGTTATAAATATTTAAGTGAGTTTGAACGTGGTGTTATAGCCGGCACACGAGAGATGGGATATAGCATCTCCGAGGTAGCGATAAAATTTGGATTTTCGCGTACAACCATTACCCTGACTATCAGGAATCCAGTAAAACATCAAATCTTCGACATCGGTGCTGCCGGAAAAAAATCGTGAACGAACGGGATAAACGACGACTGACGAGAATCATTAAAAGTGACAGACGTGCAACCCTTTCTCAAATTGGCGCACATTTCAATGCTGGGGCATCAAGTGCCAACGTGCGAACTATTCAATGGACCATCATTGATATGGGCTTTCGGAGCCGAAGGCCCGTCGGACGAGTCTCGTTTCTAATTGTATCTGGTGGACGGACGTGTACGGGTATGGAGACATCTTCATCAATCCATGNCACATGTTGCCTGGTCGGACGAGTCTCGTTTCTAATTGTATCTGGTGGACGGACGTGTACGGGTATGGAGACATCTTCATCAATCCATGAACCCTACATGTCAACAGGGGACTGTTCAAGCTGGTGGAGGCTCTGTCATGGTATGGGCCTTTGCAGTTGGCGTGAAATGGGACCCATGATACGTCTAGATACGACTCTGACAGGTGACAGATACGTAAGCATCCTGTCCGATAACCTGCACCCATTCATGTCCATTGTGCATTCCGACGGACGTGGACAATTCCAGCAGGACAATGCGATACCCCACACGTCGAGAGTTGCTACCGAGTGGCTCCAGGAACACTCTTCTGACTTTAGAAACTTCCATTGGCCACCTAAATCACCAGACATAAACATTATTGAGCATATCTGGGATGCCTTGCAACGTGCTGTTCAGAAGAGATCTCCACCGCCTCGCACTCCTATGGATTTGTGAACTACCCTGCAGTATTTATAATGTGAATTGCCTTCTGCATACCTCCAGACATTAGTCGAGTCCATGCCACGTCGTCTTGCGGCACTTCTGCGTGCTCGCGGGGGCCCTACACGAAAAAAGTCTGGTGTTCCAGTTTTTTTTTTGGCTCTTCAGTGTATATGTATACCAAGTTTGGTCACATTCGGTTCAAAATATTTTAGGGGTTACATTTATACTTATATTCATACACACATACAAGAAAGTGATCTCATATCCTAACTTTCCTTCGGAAATTATGCTAGATGTTGGTTGGTAGAAATAAGCCTAGCCTCGCACATAATTATTGTAACAAGTACTTAATTGAATTTTTCTTATAGTTGTGGCAATTAAATTCGCACCCACAAATCTCTGTTTTATTCTTTTCTAACTTACTTTCCAAGATAAAGAGTGGCTAACGAGAACACTTTCCAGCGTGTGTGTGTGTGTGTGTGTGTGTGTGTGTGTGTGTGTGTGCGCGCGCGTGCGCATTTCCCCTTCCCCTGAAAACTTTTGAATCAGCTGAGGTCTCTCAACACACAATAACAACACAGAACACAAAATAACACATGGGGTTTATATGCTATTGGTGCACACAATATTAAGGAAGGTAATTACTGTAAGAGAAGATGTATAACTTGTGCACTGCTCAGCGCAGCTCTCCCTTCTGGGTACGCACTTCTGCCACTCTGGCACTACCATTCTTCCTGAAATGCAACTTAACAACTCTGGCTAAGCACCAACATAAGAGTTGTACACGATCTTCCCTGACGAGGACCAGATATCCTACAGTAAGTCCTACACTGTCTCCGCCACTTCCCTGAATCTATAGATGCTGCAGATACTCTTGAACCACCGTTCCCATACTTGATTGGCCAAGTCACATACCATTTTCCACTGTCGGGACAAACACAGGAACCATCATCTTTGAGAGGCTCATGCACAGCCACCAGGGGTCTGCCTGTGAGGAAATGCCCAAGTGTAAGGGCAGCCATGTCAGATGCCATGGGCGTCAGAGGCCTTGGATAGAGAATAGCCTCAACTTTGCTACTGTGTTTCATGAACTCTTCCAATGTTAGGATTTGATTACCCATCACCCACTGTAAATTGTATTTAGCCAAATTTACTGCAGCTTTCCACAATCCTCCCTGGCAGAAGGGCTCGCTGGAGGAAGAAATTTAAAATTGATCAAGTGGGACAAGGCAAAATATTCCAAAAGAGGAGACTTGAAAAGTTGTGTAAAGGCCTGGTGAATTTGTCGTGAAGCACCAACGAAGTTGGTACCACAACCTGATTACAGGTTTGTACACATACCCCTTCTGAAGACAAATCGGGTCAGAGCAGTAATGAAACTGTTTCCAGTTAAGACAGTTACAACTTCAGTATGCACTGCCTTGGTGGAAAAAAAATTAAAATGCAGAGGTATGCCTTTTGACTAATGCTACGGCATGATGTGTTAAGTCTTGTAGACATTGGTACCGCATAGTCCACTCCTGAGTGCTCAAAAACCCCAGTCATTGTGACTCTTATAGCAGGCAGATTTCCCATCTGGGGAGGGTTCTTGACCTGTCGACATCGAAAACAACGCATGCACCTGAAAACCCTTGACCTGACCAAGGACCGAACTGAAAATATCCAAAAACGTTGGCACAACAAGGATTTCAGCAGTTGGGGCACAGCATGCAAATACTTCAAGCGATGGTAGCCTATAAGAACTATAACAGCTGCATGGCTTTTACGTAAGTTAATGGAATGTCTAGCCGATAATGTATCTGCATTTTATAAACATCCGCCCAAGATGAGAACACAATGCGGATCCAAGAAGGGTGCCAAGCACTGCATTCGTGGGGAGCAAGGCTTTCCTTCCTTATTCTGTTTCAACTCTTCTTGGAAAGAAACATGTTGTATGCTTTTGCACACCAGCGTTGTAGCTTGGTTCAGTTCTTCCGAGGAAAGTGATGCATGATCAACAGTTTACTTTTAGCTGCTTGTGATTAAACACCTAATATATGCCATGATTCGAACAAGCTTGGGTCAAGCTGGAGTCTCTCGCAATACATTAAGCTCATCAGGAGGTGCATGTGTAGGCATTAACACTAACTGAGGTTATTTCAGCTCAGAGACATCTTCCTTGGTTTGAGTCACAGTGGATATGGGCCATTGGTCAGGAGGGTCCACAAGCCGGCCATGCCACCACAGATTATGAGAGAGAAATTCATGTGGAAACATGCCACGAGTTGCACAGTCAGATGGGTTGTCTTTCGAAATCACATGTTTCCAGGTCTGGGGAGGTACCCACTCCTAGATTTGGACAACACAGTTTGCCACAAATGTTTTCGATAGGTAAGGCTGTGTCTTGATCCAGGTCAGGGCTACACTCGAAGTAGTCCAGGTATGAATGGCAGTATTGAGGTGTTGGCGCTGAAATGTGTGACAATGATGGATCAGTTTAGCAAACAAGTGGACTCCACATAGTTCCAGATGGGATAATGAAATTTTTGTTTTAGAGGTGCCACCTTTGATTTCACCATTATGAGATGCACACTGACATTCAAGTATCCACAACCCTCAAATACACAACAGCTGCATATTCTCATTCAGAGGCATCTGAGAAGCCATGCAACTCTGTTGACTGCATCTGGGCACACAAAGCATATCTAGTTCTGCCAAACCCTCAATGAATTGACTCCACTCCTCCTTAACTAGTGATGGTAACATGTCATCCCATCCTAATCCCGGAGTCCATAGCCACTGCAACAAGATTTTGGCCCTCCGCTATTATCGGAGACAATTAACCCGTGGGGTCACATATCAGAGCAGTTTGGGAGAGAACAAAGCATTTGGTCGGGACTCCAGTTTTAACGCTTAAGTGATAAGAGAAGGTATCTTCTACTGGGTTCCACTGTAAACCCAAAACATTCACAATGGTCCCCGAGGAAATGTTGAGAACCCTCGGGCAATCACGATGAGGCTCAGGTATACCATCCATAATTTGAGAGTTGTTACTCGACCACTTCCTGAGCTCAAAACAATTACAATGTAATAGTTAATGTAGATCTTTCAATGAATGTTCTTCCTCCACAGAGTTTGCATCCGATACAACGTCATCAACAAATAAATGGCTGAGAAGTGCAGTTTGGGCGAAAGGATATTGAAAACCTTCATCAATAGCTAACTGGCACAAGGTACGGATGGCCAGAAATTGAGACGAAGACAGTCTGTATGTGACTGTATTAAGTTGAAAAACCAGAAGTGGGAGAGTGGGGTCTTCACACCAGAGAATCAGCTGGTTGTGGTCTACGATCTTCGTGGATAAATATTTGCTGGTACATCTGTTTTGTCACATTGAAGACAACCTTATAGAGTCTAAAATGCAAGATGACATCCACTATATCAGTCTGAAGTTTCGGTCCCGGTAGCAGAATATCAATGAGAGACACATTGTTCAAAGTTTTGGGACTCCCATCAAATACCACTCTAAGTTTGGTGGTTGAGCTTGAAATTTTGAACACACCATGACGAGGGATAAAACAAGTAGGGGCTTCCGTACCATCAACCAGTTGTGTGGCAGTAATATAAGGTGCCATAAAACCTGAATCTGCATAATCCTTCATAAATTCTTCATACATTATTTTCATCTCAGGATGAGGCAGAAGCTTCTTTTCAAGGGAGTGAAACCTTTATTTTGCACTTACACAAGAATCCCCAAGAGAGTGGGCATGATGTTTAAACAGAACGCAAACCTTGTATCGACCAGAAGGTTCTCGAGTGTGAGTATCTAGAAAATGAGTTTCGCATAAATCAGCATTTGGTTCCATAGCTATAACCTGTGGAGGCTCTTGCACTTCCCAAAGCCGCTTGAGCATTGAGTCCATAGATTCCTCCATACCCACAAACAGGGAAACAAGACTATCAGGTTCGGCACCATATTCGGGGTACTCTCTCAACAACATCCAAACAAGTTTGGATTCGAGCACTACAGGCATGTGATTGCCTAACTCTAGACGACCACTCATACGTGCTCGTGCATAGACGTCAGCGCCCAGCAAGATATCAATGCGAGCAGGTATGTCTAAATGAGTATCTGCTAATGGAAGCGAGCCTATTGCAATTTTCTGTCAATTTTTGACACTACAAATAGTGAGTGAATGTACACTGGGAATCCGCTGAGGATTGAATCTTACAATCAATAGCTTCTTTCAAATTTACAGTATCGTGTGATAGGCCAAAAACCCTCTCAATAATTTTCTTTAAAGGTAAACAAAAAACATTCGCTGCAGCTTCAGTGATGAATGATTCCTGAGCTGCACTATCTAAAAGAAAACACATTACACGAGTTAGGTTGTCAGCTCCATGGTCAGTGACAAGAGCTGTAGACAGAAGTACAGATGTACAATCACGAGGTAAAACACCTATAAATTTTTCATCCTGTGAATCATGATCAGTACCTTCATCACCTGGTTCTGGCTTTACGTGGGGGTTATAGGTATCATGAAGAAGGGTGTGATGTCTTTTTTTACATTTAGAACATATATAACGAACATGAAGTAACTGAATGAGATCATCTTGGGCAGTAGAAACTGAGTTTCTTCGACCGGACTAAGAGTTTTCTTACTGAGGGTAAGGCATTTAAGAATTGTGTACATTTGTAGACGGAATGAGATGTCTGTTGGCACACTGCACATGATTAGGTGAGCTTGTTTCACTGTTGGCCACGAACACAGACTTGGTTTGTTGGATTGTATGGAGAGACTTGTTAAGATAAGGGGTTCGGTGTTGCTATTGGCTCCCACCAGCCTTAGCCCCTACCTCATTTGCACAGTCCAAGCAAGCAACCCAAGTCTGTAGGAAATCAATTACTTCTGAGACCTTGGGCATAGTGTATGTGTGTCCAGAACTGGAATTTTCAAATTTTGTCCGATGTCCCACATCAAATTTCCTTTTTAGAATTGTAACGAGGACTGGATTGTTTTCAGTTGTCACAACCTAACCCCTCCAGGGCACGTGCCTATTCTCATTGAATGTATTTACGAAATTCCGGACATGGTTGTGGTTGGGTATATTAACTGTCTGAAGATCAACAATTCGATTGATGTATAATGAAGTGAGTTTCCCAATATTCTGGTACTGTGATGTTAAAATGTCCCAGAATAATATGGTACGAGGAGCTCTAGTTTCGAGTCCCGGATATGGCACGTGTGTATTTGAAATTGTCTTACTAGTATTGCATATGTTCCTAATTCCACTGATATCTCGGTCAACAAGACACTCAGGCCTATCTGCCACGTATGTCATCAAAATTATTTGTATTCATTTAGAGGGAATTATGCTCATTAGTTATATTCTTAGCTTCTTGTTATACACGGAGTAATCAACCTTGCAGTATTTTCTATAATGTTATTAAAAAGATGTACAAACATTATTTAGGAGGAAATAAATTTTCGATAAAACTGCTTTCATTTATCGGAAGGTCCCCGCTATTGCGTGATTTTCTTTGGCTTAATAAAATTTGAATTTTAAAAAATAAGTGTGTTATATTTTCTTTTATCGTCTGAATTTCTGGTGACATTATTTTCTACGTTAACTGCACTCTTCATTCACTCACTTGTCCTTTCGGAAACGTTGACTCAGAATAATTAAATTATTTGCCTGCAACGCCCCCCTTGTATAATGTAACGGGTTTCATACCCAGTGCGAGATGCAACAAACATCAAATATTGTTATTTTTACGGACAGGCCTAATCACTGTACATGTTTTTGCTTCTGCAGAAACGATATTTTTAGATTTGTTAAAATGGCGAAAATATTTGGTATGAACGGAAAGTTTTGATCACCAGGACTTCAAGTTAAAGGAATTAATTCCTACATTCTTGAATGACGAGGATATTCCAATTTCTCATGATTACGGCCCGAGTTTACTCACATTAACGTCAAGTAATCGTTAATTTTTTATGTTAATTCATAATACTATTTGCTACAGGCGTAGCCAAGGAGGATGTGGATCACGCGATAAGCTCCCTCCATACCACACATACACACACACACTCGTGCACGCAAGCACACAGAAGTCACGAGTGTTGTGTAAAATTTTATGTAAAATAAAATATATTATTAACTATAAAACCGAATATTAGTTTTGTGCAGTAATATAACTTCACTGAAAATACCTTAACGATTACATCATTTGTGATTAAATTTATAGTTTTTTTGTCATTAATTATTTCAAATAATTTTTCGTCACCGAAGATGCTTTGGTGCGTTTTTGAAACGAATCTGTCCCAGAAATGTCTGCAATTTGCTATTTGTTGCTTTACGTTCACAAAAATGTTCGATCTCTCTTCATAAACACCCGTATATTCATGGGATATTTTGGTACTAGCAACCAGAATAATGTTTACAATCATTTCGCAAAAATTAAAAATCAAGTTCTTTACAGTGTTAAAAAAATCTCGGTTTAAAGCATATCCTATGTGTTTTTAAATACCACCTAGGAATAAAATCTGAAAATTTTGTAGATATCCAAAGAGTGGTAAATTTCTGGTTGAAGCATCCACAGTGGAAAGCAACTTCTCAGTTGGAACCAACGATGTGGAAAATGTGCTGTCCGGATTTTCTGGAAAACTATGCTTTGTACTGAAATTGTACCATGTGGGTTGTATTTAGATTTCAATTTAAATCTAAGATGCAGTACCTTTTTTCTAGGATAA